>JAAEAF010014708.1:0-24292 GCA_011037195.1 Triatoma infestans | reverse complement strand
CGAGAAAAAAACTGGCCACTTGACAGCTTAATGAGAGTCGCCAGATCAACTTCAAGGAGTTAAGTCGTCTCAATATTAATCTTGAAAGGTTCATCAAGCTCGCCACACTACCAGTACCCCACTATTAGAACAAGCAAGAGTTCTAACTAGCCACATCACTCTTCAAGCGATTTATACCAGTCAACGCTACACCATTCTGCATTCATACGACACGCTACCAACATCATAGTTCTACACTCAGTTACTCTATCCCACTAAGTAAATCTTAAAGTAAAACTTGTGACTACAGTATCAGTTGTATGTTCTCAATACACTAATCATTAACCACTCCTGTTGCCATTCCAATTCCTCCTGTAATAGTTCATCTATACAGTTTAAGGTTACGCCATCTGGTAGAAGTTCTGGCAATTAAAAATTTCAGTTAAAAAAAAAATCAATTTTTTGAAGAACATTTCCCAAAAAAGTTGTGGTTGTTTCCGCACGGCTTTTGGTTCACAGAAAATATCTCTGATAAGAACTATGAGGTGTGCAGAATAAGAGAAAGTTCTGTGTATGTTGCATACACTAGCAACTTTTTTTTTTCATTTTCTTAAACAGCTTCAATAGATTTTTGTTAATGAATGCCAAATTAACGGTAATTCAATCTAGATGGACAGGAAAATCAATCAGAGAAAGGAATAAATGAAATATTATATGAATTAAATGAATATTTGTGGAAAACCGCTGGAAAATATGCGTGTGCAATTTGTATTTGTGTGTGTGTGTGTGTGTGTGTGTGTGTGTGTGTGTGTGTGTGTGAATGTGTGGTGTGGTATGAGAGTATAACCGACTTGTCTGTCACTCTGCTGCCACTTTTCATGAGCATATTAAAATCTGCTCCATTTATTAAAAAAAAAAAATTATTAATATGGCAGATATTAAAATATTTTACCTCAATCATATCTTCTTTTTTTTTATAACACATTTAATTAATCTTTACTGGCATATTGGTGTGACGGGGTTGCGGTGCTCGGGGCCATACAGTGTAATTTATTTCAATGACGCTATACAAGAAGTTTAATATTATTTACTAGTGATATTAAATAAATTTCAAACAAATGATAGATGAATGAAATAATAAATCTGTGCACAAAGCATTCTAAGTTCAAAGAAAATTGAAGATGTCCCCTTTTTAAGAAAATTCCAGAACCGATTTTCCTTCAAACTTGGAATTCCAGCGATACTTTGAATATAGCTTAGAAATATACAGTTTATTAATACTACCCGCCAGTTTATTAATATTATGTTTGCTATAATTAATATTATATAAGCGGTGAAATCTACATTGCATTGAAATAGCACTTTATAAGGAAGCTTAACGTTACTGTTGTCCCAAAAGCCCCTCCCAAAAACTCAATTTCCCCAGAAAAATGTTCGAAATAAAAATGATAGGCATTTATGTGTGTAGATATTACACGAAGTTTAAAAGAAAAAAAATCGTTGAAACCCTTTTCGACAAAATTAGACAAAACTGGAAAAAATCAGTTAAGTCGCACTTCCGGTTGATGGATTTTGCCCGGAATCTTCGAGTCAGATGCGGGAGTAGTACCTAAACGGGTATACCAAGTTTGAACTTTCATCGGTTTGTCGTTTTTGAAATATTTTGTGTACACACACACAACACACACACACTACACATACAGACCATTCGATAAAAACATTTTTTTCTTACTCAGGGACTTCAATATATGTAATTCCGGTAAAATCAATTTCGAAAGTTTGATACGGTCGCAATACTTCCTTATACTAGAGTAAGAGGAAGTAGTCAAGGGGCAATTATGAGTTCTGTCCTCTTCAACCTCTTTCTACGGACATACCTCAATCTACTTCAGCGATTTTAGCTAAATACGCGGACGATACAATATTAGCCTCATCCAACACAGACACCAATGGGAGCTTCACTGTCTTACAGACATCAATTAACTTTTTTATTAAACTCTTTCAAAAAAAGGGAAACTGAAGTTGAACGCTTTGTCGTATAACAACATACAGAAGCAAAAATCTTTGCTTTTCGTAAGTTTCGGAAAGAAAGATGTTCGCGTATGTTGTTCTCAGCAGGACATTGCTCATACCTCTTCCGGCATAGGCTGCTCAATTTGTATGGCAGCTAGCAACACACAGACAAAACGATTACCAAAACAAAGTACTAATTATTGCATTAAACGCCCGTTTGTTTTACTAGGAACACACAAATATGTAACGAACTGCACATTCTAGCTATTCACACACTATTTTCAGCGTCTCATTATCGCATAGGGGAGCCTCCAGCTTGTAGAACATTGAACCCCGGTTATATCAAGATATTCGGCATTTCTTTCTGTGATCTCTGTGTGTAAAGCTCTGTAAGCTGGTCCATATTTCAATTTGTTAATTTGTAAATAAATACGAATATATTGCAAAAAAGAAAGTTTATGTTTTGTTCGTGAAACCATTCGGTGAAATGGTATTTTCGATTAACCGAGTTTTAACAAAAGTCTTTGTATCCTTGGTGATGTCCAAACGAACTTCAAGGTTGAACTTTCTGTAATTTTTCCAGAACATTCCAGCAACTTTTCGAGCCAATTACCTCACAATATGTAATTCCACATAAAACCTTGTTTTCGAAAATCTGAGACGAATCGGAATTAGCGATAAGAGAAAGTAAAAAAAAAAAAAATATAGACCATTTTAATATCTCCAAATTCAAGCCGAAATATTATAATTTAATATTATTAATATTAATATTATTAATTATTATAACAAAATATAAGGTTGCTCACATAACCCATTCTATTGATTACTATTCGAAATGAGTACGGCCTCAATAGCATAGTTGACTAATAATATAGTAATTTCTGATCGATGGATTGAAATCAGTCATTAAGGTGCTCCCCCACTTGCACCGACTTTATTTCTTGATAAAATCTTGTCGTTATATATAAAAAATAAAACTGGTGTGAAACACTCACAAGACTTTCTCTTATTCCAATTACATAGTTACCCTCTCAATACATAGTAAGAGTACATAGTTCATAGTTACATAGTATGCAGTTTTTCAAACTAATCTTTCAATACGTTGACTTCGCCACATACATTAAAAAAAAGAAGGACTAAAAAGGAATGAAGCTACAAACTCCAGTACAAAAAAGTTTTTTTAACTAAATATTATGAATTCCTTTGAGAAATTTTGTTGAGTGTTTAACATCAATTTTCTGTTCTCCCGCTAGTATAAGCGGCAAAAAACAAAATGTCGGACTTTTTATGCATTATTTCTGCCTAGTTCTCTTGTGTGGTACGTTAGAAATAACTTGAATTTTTGCATTTTATTTTTAATTTTTTATAGCATAATTTGATAATTTATAAAATAACTACGCAGGGAAAATTAGTAAAATAATTCTAAACGAGATTTTTCATACAAATAATTAGCTACAAATAATTAGACAGTCCTAGTGTAGGTGTGAAGGTGTCAAATGTGGGCATGGTCAATATAATAATTCCAAATTTCTGATTGGCTTAAATTACACACACACATTTGACACTTTCACTAGTACTTTGTGATTCGTTATTTATTTATGGCTACTTATTTCTAAGAAATCAAGTTTAGAATTTTTTTATTAATTTCCCTACCAAGCTATTTTATATATTATCAAATTGTGCAATAAAAATCTTTTAGGAAAAAATCCACAAAATCAAGTTATTTCTAACATAATTACTGTTTTATGTATTTAATGAGAGCTATAAATTAAAAACTAGGAATTTTCATTTCATTGTTAAAAAAATCTGGTGTGATACACTCACAACAACTCACACAACTTTCTCTTACTCCTGTTTTCAAAATTATAATTGACAAATGTCATAGTTTGTGTACCAAATTTAACGAAATTCGTAGAAAACTGTTCAGTAAAAGCACACTTCCGGCTTACTAATTTTCTTAAAACTTGGAATTTTGGCCATCTATTTATTTCTAATTAATTTTGTTTGGATGATAGAATTGTATAATCAATATGATACCACTTTAGAGGAAGCTGTAACCCCCCTCCCCTAAAAGTGCCCTTAAATGAATTTTCCCAAAAAAATGTTTTAAATAAAAGATGTAGATCTTTGCATGTTTAGTATATACGAAGTTTCAAGAAAATCGTCTGAGCCATTTTTGAGAAAATCGCGAATAAGTGAAAAAATCATTTAGTAAAGTGTTAAAACAAACGCGCTTCTGGTTATCCGATTTTTTCAAATTCGGAATTTCAGCAACATATTTAATTCTAATTAACATTATTTAGATGATAGAATTGTCTAATAAACTGAAATAGCAGTGAAGATGAAAACCTAACCCCAACCCTCCAAGTTCCCTTAAATGAATTTTCCCGGAGATACGTTTCAAATAAAAGTTGTAGCTCTTTATATGTGTAGTTGATACATGAAGTTTGAAGAAAATCGTTGGAGCCATTTTTGAGAAAAACGCAAAAAAGTAAAAAATACCAACTAGTAAAGTGGTATTTCCGGTTGAGGAATATTGACAGATAACTTACTGTCAGATCGCATGGTGATACATAAATGGAATATGAAGTTTCAACTTTCTACGGTTTTTCTTTTTTGAGCTATGCTGTTCACACACACACACACACACAATTTGCTAAAAACCACTTTTTTGGGCTCAGGGGACCTCAAAACGGATATTTCAGGTGAAAACTCGAATCGAAAGTTTGACACGATTACAGAACTTCCTCTTACTAGGAGTAAGAGAAAGTAAAAATAGGCAAAAGCATCTTAGGCGGAAATGCGTATTTACCGCCATTTTTTATTTTGCCTACAATAGTGGGACAAAAGAAATTTGAAAAAATATATATGTCGCCTACCTACTATAATTGATTTGATTAATTGCATTAATTATTAATTCGAACCTTTTTTTAAAGTTGTTGCATGAAACTAGGTTTTGACTGAATTAGCTCTTGCGCAGATTTCCGTCTTTATAATAGATTATCTTTCAATAGATTCTCACTCTGCTTTGACAAAACATGACGGCGATGATGGCGAACGGTCCATGACCACAAAAAGAAGCCGGATGTCACGAAAAATATCTCTATATCCGCGGTTTGAAGTAAATTAAGTTTGGATTGTTTAGCAGTGTTATTAAGTTCTGTCCCGTATGTCTAAATTGGAGCTAGAACAGAAGTGTATAGTTTTTTCTTGTTCTTTAGGATTATTTAACACTCTGTGAAGTATCTTTGCAGCATATTGTATCTTAGATATCTTTTTTATCTCATTATTGTGGATTTTTTTGGGGGTGTTCTGAGAGGAACACTAGCGTTAAGCTTTCCTCTGAAGTACAACTTCAGTAAAATATATGGTTTTACCATTTACGTAATATGAACATACATTTAAAACTTTGATAGAATTCCAATTATGCAGAAAAATGGATAACCGGAATTGCTATTTTACAGAAAAAGTATTTGAGGTTTTTGTGATATTCTGGAAAACAGGGGCTACATTGAATTTTCTTTAAACGTAGAATGATTACAGGCCAGATAAAATCGTATAACTTTATAGCGTAACATTTTTCCGAAAATTGATTTTTATGGTGTTATTGAGGGGTCTGTCAGTTAATGTTTAAATTCAAGCAACACAAGCTTTGCTGGCTTTGACAGAGGGCGCTTCACAAAAGTTCTCTCGAAAATTGAATTGAAAACGTTGCAATTTTTAAGAGAATTTGTGAAAGAGATTGCATTGATTGGAGTAAGAGCAAGACGTGTGAATATTTCACATCAGATTTTTACATCGAATGAAAATCAACAAATGTTTAGTACTGACAGGAATGCGAGCACTGAATTGCGCACTTCCTTTGAAGTGCTTATGCTACACTTTTATATATATATGTATATACGTACATATACATATTTACCCGTATAATCGATTCTTGATACCAAACAGTTCTTATAGATCAAACAATTGACAAAAATAGGCGCGAGTTCTTTTTATGTATTGTTATTAAAAAGCTGTCAATGGCAGATTCACAGTTAAGAATTATCGTAAATTTCTTTTGTAGTTGTTGGAAAAAAAAGAAGCAAAGTTGCCAATTTTAAGAGCTGGGCATGTATTTGGGGGCGGGGGGGGCGGTTAACACTTGTTTTTTTATATAAACAGTTTCGTCAACCGACACGATGCAAGGTTCAGTTTAAAGCGAGAGGTTTCTGTTTGCATTGAGGTGATGTCACATATTCAAAATTGAATTTCTAATGAAAATACTTTTTTTTATAAACCTAAAAAGGTTTTTAGCTAATCGTGTGTGTGTGTGTGTGAGAGAGAGAGAGAGAGAGAGAGAGAGAGAGAGAGAATATGTGGACTTCAAAAACGAAAAATCGCAGGAAGCTCAAATTTAATTTCCTTGTACCAGCATCTTGTCTGACAAGAAAGTTTCGATGAAACCAAACGGAAGTGCGCCTTATTGAATAATTATTTCAAAAATAATACCAATCGATTTTCTTTAAACTAACTATTCACTTTTAATGGATATAGTTTCTTGAGGAATTTGGTCACTTTAAATAAAACCAAATTTATTTTGCCAACGTTTCGTCTCATATTAAAACATCATCACGGCTACAAAATAACAAATAGCAATGATAAAACTAACAAAACAAACACACTCCTTTTTGATACCACTTTATGTAATGTATACTGCATACCTGAGTTTTTTCTACAATAAAATGAAGTTATGGATGCCAAAACATAATTCCATGAATTCCACAACCTACAAATTTAAATTACATAAGAAATTCTAATACTATCTCTAAACAGCTGTTAGAGAAGGTAAAAGAACAAATACGTATAATAACCTTATACATAGCCAAAGGCTAGGAGAAATAATAAAAATATAACCTCAGTATAAATGATATTATCCAATCAAATTAAAGTACATTGCACTGAGATTAGAAATGTCGGATTTTTTATTACAAGCATTTGGATATATAGGGAAGGGATTAGCTCAGTGGGTAGTACACTGGACTGCCACGCGGAGGTCCCGGATTCGAGTCCAGCTGTGCTGCTCTTAGATTTTCTCTTCCTAGGAGGGCTCTACAGCTCACTGTCCGGTAATGGACAGTGTTGTCTGTAATGAGAGAACACTATCCGGAGGACGGCAGTGGCTTCGGGCGCCAATGACCATAGATGTTGACGCTCCTTAAATTAAAAAAAAAATTGGGTATATTTGGGCCATTTCTTTGAACACTCATTAGATTTTTTCTCTAATATTTTAATATTTTTATCATCAAAATTATGGCCATATTCCAACGAAACTGTGCAAGAGCACAGAACTTTTGTTTGTTTTTCTATAATTGATAAATGCCCTGAAATCCTGTTTTTTTTTTTTTTTAATATTGTTTCATTTCTCCTTTGTAGACTGCGTCCTGCAAAGAAATTCTGTTAGAGAAGTTAATTATGTTGGAGAAGGGGATTGTCCTAATCCTTACAATAGCGAAGGGATTAGCTCCGTGCTTAGCGCACTGGACTCCCACGCGGAGATCTCGGATTCGAGTCCAGCTGTGCTCCCCTTAGTTTTCCTATTCCCAGGAGCCTTTACAGCTCACTGTCCGGTGTTGTCTGTAACGAGAGAACACTGTCCGGAGGCCGGCAGTGCACTGAGAAGGCTCCGGGCGCCAATGACCATAGTGTTGACGACCTTAAATTATAAAAAAACTAATTCTTACAACGTAATTTGTAAACCAGACTGCTCTGCTGTTCAATAGGAATTTTTCTCCTTTTTTTTGAAAAGATTGCGTCACTTAAAGTTCCTTATTCTACAGACTATGTTACAAATCTTGTTTGGAGTTCTTTGAATCTTTCAGTCAGTCCTTTAATGTAAACTATTGGTTTATAAGGTTTGTTTTCTTCAGTGGTGCCCAATGAAACATGCGAATTAATAAGTTTGTTGGAATTTATTGTTACAGAAGGTTTTATTTTTTTGTTGCGATACAATATGATACTGATACATCAGTAATAAATCAAATTGTAAGAGAAAGTCGTGTGAATGTCTCACACCAGATTTGTTTTATTGAGGAGAGTGTTGATAGTCTGATCACACTGTATTGAGGAGAGTGTTGATAGTGTGATCACACTGTATTGAGGAGAGTGTTGATAGTGTGATCACACTGTATTGAGGAGAGTGTTGATAGTGTGATCACACTGTATTGAGGAGAGTGTTGATAGTGTGATCACACTGTATTGAGGAGAGTGTTGATAGTGTGATCACACTGTATTGAGGAGAGTGTTGATAGTGTGATCACACTGTATTGAGGAGAGTGTTGATAGTGTGATCACACTGTATTGAGGAGAGTGTTGATAGTGTGATCACACTGTATTGAGGAGAGTGTTGATAGTGTGATCACACTGTATTGAGGAGAGTATTGATAGTGTGATCACACTGTATTGAGGAGAGTGTTGATAGTGTGATCACACTGTATTGAGGAGAGTGTTGATAGTGTGATCACACTGTATTGAGGAGTGTGTTGATAGTGTGATCACACTGTATCCAAGAACCACCTATCTAAACGCTCATATCATTCGCGTTAAAAAAGGGTTCCTCCTGTTTTGTATAGTTTCACATATAGTTTAACGGAAATCAATCGCAGGAACTTCAACAAACTTCCTGTAACTACTGGTGTAGTATAATATATATTGTCATAGAATACAATATTGTACATTGAGAATAGTGACAATACGGTATTAATAGTGAATATTATCAGTGTTTAGTGAATTTTAAAGTTTTCAAATGCCCTACAACTATTGTGAATTGTGATTCACCAAACTTCCACACCATTCCCCCCTTGATATATAAAGTTCATGCGAGTTTCATTTCCTGGGCTTTTCGGTTTTGAAATTAGAAATGTGTAGAAAAGTGTGTTTGATGAGATGTTGAAGTGGTTGGACGGATGGATGATGATGTTCTACGCATGCGCGTGTATACTCCTTCGAGCACTGTTCTCCCTCACCCTCTTCACTTGAAATCTAACAACAGCATGTTGACGTTGTTACTGTTGTTTTTGTTGTTATTGCAGCAAGTTGGAAAACAGCCATGATTAGGCTATAGTGTAATGATGGAGAAGTTGAGATGTGCACTATAGCTGTATACTACATACTCCTGTCAGACTTGGAATATGCGTACAACATTAGATACTCTGTTTGTACGATGTGTTAGAGTAGTATGTGAAGAGTAAAACGTACTCGAGAACACACACATTGATACGCTCCTACAACCCTCCACTGGTTGTATACATCCGGTTGTATCGTCATAATGATTACCTATTCAACCTAAACACACATACAGACCCACATTTGTGATTTGTTGAAGAGAATATAATAAAATATTCTTATTTCTATTTCGCGACAATCTTGTTTAATTCAATATTCTACATAACTAACTGAATATGTTCGTTAAACTGGAAAAAACAAAATCATATGAAACACTCACACGAGTTTCTCCTACGACAATTTTCTTCAAATTTATAATTCTTACTGCATGTTCAGTTGTCTTCATTGTGACATCGATAAAGAGAATCTAAATTTAGTGAAAAGCATAAACTAACTGCGCCCTTAAAAACCTCTCAATCTTGGAAAAAAGTTGCAAACAAATGTGACAGATCACAGTATATATGGGTATACCAAAGGTATATCAATGAGGTATACAAAAGTTAATGAAATTGGTCGGTGTTTTTATGAAGAAAATCGCAAAAACTTAAAAAAAAAACTTTTAACAAGTACGCATTTCCGGTCAAACATTTTTTTTTTTTGCAAACGACGGAATTTTGATAACATATTTAATTCTACTTCATAGTATTTAGATGAAGAATAGATTAGATTCTGTGGAGGGTCGGCTACTAAGCCTACGCCACTGCGACTCCCATGGGTCTATTGTGGCACCCACGACCTAGGGCAACCCCTGCCTTGTTACTGAACGGACTTTTGGCTGCAGGGAGGAACCTCTGGTGTTCTGAAAAGCACTCACACTTAGAACATACTCTCGAGACCTGACCGCTTAATAAGACTGAACAATCCCGAGAGGGGCTCTGCGAGAAACTTGCAGGCGCAGCCTCTCCTCACGAAAGAGGCAAAGCTTCAAACACACAAGCCCCTCACACTGACACAGCACATGCAGGGCCGTTTCCTCCTCTTTCTGACAAAACTATCTAACCTAATTGGGCTATCCCTTGTCAGGCTCTTGCGACTCATGTGTATATTGAGACTACAGTGGCCGTGAGCAAATTTAAGGAATACTTTATATAAATAAGAATATATAAACTTTAATGGAGAGGAATATGTTATTTATATTAGTGCAGGTAAGATACCCCCCCCCCCCCCCCCATTAAAAAACAATGACAGAACGCAGAGCATTGTGACTTACATTATACCAAAACTTTTAACCTATACCTATACACCTACCTATACACCTTTACCAAAACACTTAATTTTAAATTGCCTTTCAGTAGACATTGTTTATTATATACTAATAGTTCAATTTTAACCATAATTTGTACTCAATTTTTCTGCTGTAATACACGCGATGCAGATACTTCTGCAACCTTATAACCTCCCACATACAAACAACCACTGCGGTCTGTGAGATATAAACATACAGTTGAAGTCTTTACACGAATTGATTGTAAAATCTTACTCTGAAACCGGTCAGAATTAAAAAAAATGTAGTGTACTACGTCGGATAAAATCATAGATCTCATCCACCCAATCACAATTCAAATTATACATTTATATTTGGGCAGTTAGTATTCCAAGTATAAAGGAAAACGTTATAGGCGTTTTTGAGAAACTTCCCAAAACTTGAATACTTATTCTTTATAGTTACATTTCCGGTTAGTTGCTCTTCAAATGTTCTTCAAATTTGGAATTTTAACAAAGCTTGTAATGTATATTAATATTATATAGGTGGTCGAATATATATGGTACTGAACTTGGTACTTTCGTTACTGTTCCCCCACAACTCCTCCTCCAAAAAAAAAAAGTGGGAGGTATTTATGTGTGTACATAGTCTACGAAATTTAAAGAAAATTATTGGAGCTGTTATTTAGAAAATCGTGAAAAACTCGAAAAAACTAGAAAAATCGAAAAAAAAGTTGCACTTCCGGTTTTGGCCGAAACCATGGTGTTGTTGTGTTGCTGTGGTTAGTATCTATATAGATTACCATATTTGAGATTCTGCAATTTTCCATTTACTTAGAGTTATTTTGTTCATCTTCATACGCACAGATGATTCGCTGAAAACAATTTTTTCATACTCAGGGGACCTCAAAACATGTATTTCCGGTGAAAATGCAATTTTTGAAAATGCGACATGATGCAATACTTCCGTTTATTAGGAGTAAGAGAAAGTAACAACCAAAGGTTTTTGTAATATTATTAAATAATACTATATTTAATAATTATTAAAATACAAGTGATAAGACGTTTGATAGGGAAAATAACATGATGGAATAGAAAGCCAACATATACTGTATAATAAATGTATATTATATATATATATATATATACGGGTGTAAATTTCGCGCGTTTCGATCTTATTTACCAGAGTATTGTATATGACAATGTGACTGATTGCCATCAACAATGGGATAATCCACCAATCAACGATGGCATTGTCGGGAATTTGAGTTGGCAATGTGACTCGATGGTGGGGTGTGTCTATGTGTGTGGTTGTGTGTGTGTGTGTGTGTGCGTATATGGAGATGGTGTCTGTTTGTGAATTTGTGTATTGAAAGACACTAGATATATGTACACACACACACACAAACACATACCTACATACAGACACGACATACAACACACACTGCGCTGATAGTAGAATTGTGTCTGGATATTCTATACTGGTTTTGGTGTTGGTTTAGTTCTGGGAATGGGTGAGTAGAGTAGGCAGGAGGGAGGTATATATTCCCAATGGAAGCTCTGATTAACAATACCTGCCTAAATGCCCCCCCAACCATACACTCTCACTCCAACCATAGTTCTCTTCCCGCCAATGTATATCTATATATATATACAGCACTACACACATATAAACACGTACAAACAAATACACACACACAACACTTTAGATCATTATAGCTCACAACAGCTTGCTAATATCTCATCACTCTGGGCGAGGAGCCCCCCCCCCCTACTCAATCGCTCTCTCTCTCTCTCTCTCTCTCTCTCTATGACGATGTGATTTGTTCGTATTTATAGCTTCATTAAGGGGCTATTTTAGAGGACGATCGACCCAAAATCCCGTATCTAATGTATATAACATATTCTCGTACATGCTCGTACTCACAATCACACGAACCTACTATATACATACCACCAAACCATATAAATTCACTGCAGACATTCTTGCCGTTCCCTAATTTTACAAACATATTAATGATGTAAAATTGTTTAGAATAATTAAACAATAAGTAAAAAATTATGGTGCAAAATTTTTTATTAAACGCCATTAATAAACATTATTTCAATGTTTTTTTTGTCCGTCCCCCCCTCCTTAATAAAATATTGCATTCATTAATACAAAACAGTTCATTTGAAAAATGGAAAAAAAAATGTCTATACTTTGATGAATAAACAATCATTCATTTGTTAATTAAAAAAAAAAAATTATTCGAACAAATAAAACTTGATTGATTAATAAATTATTATTATGTTCATTTTATTATAAATTTTACTGCAATCGTTAATAGCAACTTTCATCAGAAATACATGTTTTGCGTTCTGGAATGGCTGATGATGTAAAGCTTTCCCCTTTAAAGTGTAACTTCAATAAACTGTAACGGCTGCTAATTTCAATAAATGTGTAAATTAGAATTGTCTTAATTTCCGTAATAGACAGTCTGAGAAGTTTTTCTGAAAAACAAAATAATAACGTGTACGGTACAATCACACGACCCCTAGATTTACTGCAATCATAAACAATTAAATTGACACATTTTCTACAAACTTGGAGTTTTTGCTTAAAACTAAGGTAACTCTCAATAAAGAGAGAGCCTGGCTGAGAAGGCAGAAGGAAAAAGATGGCAACCTATTACCTAATTGATATAGATGGAAGAATTCCTAGCGACCTACCCAGGAAGCACGGAGAAGCGTGTTTCAGGCTAATAACCGGTCATGGTTACCTCTAAGCTCAGCTTTGCCGCATAGAACTAGCTACAACTCCGATGTGTGTGCAATGTGGAACAGGTAATATCGACGGAGATCACCTTGACTCGTGTCCAGCTTTAGAGGACACTAAAAAGCATATTTATATGGACGTAGATCGAAGGCTATCTGAATTATTATATTGAGCAGCGAGACGTCGAGTGGCTGATAATGCCAAGACATATGGGTAATATGCATTAAACAAAAAAATAATAAGGGAAAGGGTTGGCATAAACTAACAGATTCTTCAGAGCCCCTAGAAATCTTTGTTTATTTTTATTTTACATTCTCTCATTGCATCTCTTATTGATGTAACCAATAGGAAGTAATTGCGATCGTAAAAATAAATTGGAAAATCATCTTTGAAGACACCAGTATAAAAGAAAAAATCGGGTATATATATATATATATATATGCATACAACACACCCAGGGCATTCGCTAAAATTTTTTGTTTTCGTACCCAGCGGACATCAAAACATGTATTTCCGATAGTAATTCAATTTTGAAAATTTTACACGATTGCAATACTTCGTAGAAAAAAATATTCAAACGAAAGTTTGCCCTAAAAAGTCAAAAGAGTCTATTCGCAGTAAAGTCGCATTTGAGATAGAGGGCAAAGTAGAAAAACATGTAGATACTGTAGAGAGTAAACCAAAATTTTTAAAGGGTAATTTTTACTCAATCATATTAAAAACTAATCTAGCTAATAGAGTTGAATATAGTGGAATCTAGTGAGTGTTTTGTGAACTATAAATATTCCATCACCTGTTCGTAACTCGTGTATACCCATTACTATCACAATACGACTTCACTGTCGCTATACCACTTAGATTAACAGAAAATAAAACGGAATATATATTAGCGAAATAACAGGATGCATACACGTGCAATTCAGATGGATCAAATATTCTAGTTGTTGTCTGTGTGTGCATTTATGTTTTTGAGTGATTGTATGTATACGCTTTTGAGTGAGAGTAGGTTTTGTGGATCGATAGCAATTAACTAAATAGAGAAGGGTACTATTCTCAGAGAGTATTTATCAGGATCGTTGTTTAGCAAGGGAGAAAACATTGCGGAGAGAGAGACTGATAGAGTGAGAAAGAGAGAATGAGGAAAAGATGCACAGCTGTGTGTGTTTGTAGACGAGACTAGAAGGGGCCCACTAACAACCAGCTAACAGTAGCCCACAGAGAGAGAGAGAGAGAGAGAGAGAGAGAGAGAGAGAGAGAGAGAACCCATTACAGAAATATTAAAGTGTGTAACCAATCAGAGTGAAATGTAATTACTAAACACACACACATACACACATTTAAACCCACCAACAGTGTATAACTGAGATTACATCTGGAATTAGAATATATCCACCAATGCCAGCTCCGTCTGCAACGCCTCTCCAACCCACCAATTTGGCGTCTCTCGTTACTAATACTTTCCCAAACCATCCTATTCCCACCCAATCCCTAAACAGTCTGTCTCTCAATATTATCCGCCCGCAAACAAAATTCTAGCCAAATATTATAAATGACGTCGCAAAATCCTGGGCAAACAAAAAAAAACTGAATCCCAAAAAATGGATTACTACTCCTCCGTATTTCTCGAAGGACACTGGAAATAAATTTTCTTAAAAGACAGTTTTTGTTTACTAAATATTTAGTTGATCTTTTGGGCTTCCGTGGCCATTCTCGAAACACTTAGGTTCTCGGATTGAAAACCGTGTCAATAGTTTAATATAACGACAATTCCCCTACATTGCAATAGGTTTCTTCAGTGTAGTGTCGACTGGAGTGCTAAATCAACGCTGACAAGAAACAGGGTGGGTATAACAAGTTGGAGAGAGGCGTGGCCTACTTTCTCCTTCATCTTCTACTTAAAAGGCTATAAATAGTAGGCGGTGCTTAATTTCTCCCTTCCATTCAAATGATTGGTTGGCGGATGACGAGATCTAAGTCCTCCTTCCCACTGCCCTGCTGCCAAAGTTCTTTTTTTGACTCTGGAAAACCTTTAATTATTTTTCTCTCCTGTCTCTGAGCAGAGACTGCTATTTTTGGCTTGGATGGAGTCCATCATTTAAAGAGTTTACCTCTTACTCAATTTCCACTGTCTCTCTTCGTAATAATTTTTTCTTACGCAAGCGCTATGATGTCCTCAAACTTTATTGCATGCAAGTCGTCATATCACTAGGAGTGGACGAAATCAAGCAAATCTTTGTTCAACAATAACAAAAACTCCTTCTAATAGTCCTAGTTTTAAAATAAAAAAAAAGTAGACACTCTCTCTTCCCCCCACCCCTATTTTAAAAGAACAAAAAAAGAAAATACCCAAGAATTGGTACATGAATTAAAAAAAGGCATTCTAGATTAAACAAAGTTGTTAACATACTGTAAAATATGTAAAACACATTTGCTGTATTCAATGGTCGATCAGTATGTAAATCTGTTGATGGATATGTTAACTAAGATCTTCAACCCACTTTATTTTCCCCCACCACAATCTCGCGCCCAATATTCTCCAAGTTACAGTGCTGCACTGGTGTTAAGTAGTTGGGAAAGTGTTTTTTCCCCTTCCTCGCATATAAAAGTATTTTATGTAAAAAGCTGCTGGATTTTTTAAAACATTCCTGTTGAAAACACTTTCCTGAAAATGGGAGGTGATTTTTCTCTCATACACTCTTTCTTTTTTAAATAAAAAGATATGGCCCTTTTTTAAAAAATAATAATATTGTTTCTCACAGTATAATTTCATTTGAATTAGTTGGCCGTGGGATGAAGCGAAATCAAAATATCTTCTTTTTTTTAAGAGGATATGATGTGCACTGCGATCTTGAATGCCTAACTGAGGATACTGATCAATGCACCGCTTTCGGTTAAATTTTCTTTCAGGAACTTCTGGAGCGGTTCTAGGTTGGGTATATACACTTCCGAAACTCTTATACGGCTCTTAGGTCTGTGAACCTTCTCTGAACGATAGTGTGCAGCTTATCAAGAAGTTTAATAACTTCTTCTATCCCCTCCCCCACTCAGAATCTGGTGCTAGATGGAAGCTAGGGTATACCACTTTAGACTACAATATTCTCTGAGGATATACAGTTAGCGTAAGCCGCGTATTATTTTCAGTTTGATAAACGCTTCATTTTTTTTTGTTTCATGCTACCTGGAAGCATTCTTAGCCTGCCTCTCAATCCAGGGAAGGTTTTCCAGAGCATTGTTCTCTTCACTTCCTTCTTATACCAGTAGACCTCAGTTAGTAGTATTTTCTGTTAACATTCAATATGAATTATACAGATTTTATAAAAAGTTTTACAAATACTATCGTTTCGTTAACTTTATACCCATCTACAGAGCTGTAAAGTAAAGTAAAGTAATGCCTATTTTTTCAGGCGGGCTTAACGTCCAACTACCAAATTAGGTGTCGTGGACGGGGGCGGAAGCACCTACTTTACTATTAACATTTTTTAAACAAATATAAAATTTAGTTATACGCTGGACTCGAACTGGGGTCCTCCCACTTACAAGTCCATGCTCATAACCAATACACCAACACCCGCACCAACAGAGCTGTAAATAAATAGCAGTTCAAAATAAAACAATGCTATAAATTTATATAAATTATTACTTATGTTTATCTTTACGAATGCTAAAATACGAATGCTTGAAACCGGTCGATGACCACAAAAAGAAGCAGGCTATCACGGAAAATATTTCTGATGATATTTTTACTTTACTTCACTACTGGAAAGTGCAAGTATTGCGATCATGCCAAATTTTCGAAACGAAGTTTTTACCGGAAATACATGTTCTGAGGACCCCCCTGAATATAAAAAAAATAACGAATGGTCTGTACGTGTAGGTGTACGTGTGTGTGTGTGTGTGTGTGTGAACAAAATATCTCAAAATATCTCAAATACGAAAAATCGCAGAAAGTTAGGAACTTGATATTACGACTAAGTACTGCAGCTGAGTCCTGCATCTGAGACGAAGGTTTTTTTGGCGAAATTTATCGACCGGAAGTGCAACTTTACCGAATGTTTTTTTTTTACGATTTTCTTAAAACTTCACACATTATCCGCACACATCAATACTAACATTATATTTTGGAATAATTTCCAGGGGAAATTGATTTTATGGGGTGTTTTCTGGGGTAATATTAACGTATAACTTTTCTCTGAAGAACTACTTCAATTCCATGTATGATTCTACCGCCGATTTATATTAATATACATTACAATCATTGATAGATTTCTCAAATTTGAACAATACGAGAAGTAGCACTTGTTTATACACTAAGTTTTGATTTGTTTTGGAATTATCTCGAAAATAACTAGGATTTTTTTCTAGAGGGTTCTGTACTGCGACCATTTGATGATCTATTGCGCCCCCCCCCTCTAGTGCCGCAGATGAGCTAGCTTAGCTACAGCACCCTCTCCAGTTTGAGCTCCCTAAGGAATCCTAAGTTCCTGGAAGGGTTCTAGGGTGGATATTTCCTCCTTCCCTATCTGGTAACGATCCAGACTATTAAATCTTCTTTGAATGACGACATCATAGTCTGTGAGGAGATGTATCGGAGTTTCCTCCATCTCCCCACAGAATCTGTATGTGCCATCATCTTCTAGGCCGAGCTTCCTCAGGTGTCCCCTGAGTCTGCAGTGTCCCGTAGGGAGTCTCATAAGAATATGGATCTTGTTCTTACTCAGACTGATGCAGGCTTTCGACCTTACCTGGTTATAACCTCCTAGACAGACCTTGGGCGTGCCTCAAAAGACGAGCTCTTTTCACCACCTTCTCCTTCTTGATTTCTTCTAAGAATAATTGGTCGCTAACTCCGCAAAAGGGCTCTGGCCCCAAGAGAGCAGCGCCTTCTTTTGCCAGGGTGTCGGCCAACTCATTACATTCCACGTTGACGTGTCCCGGAATAGGGACCCAGAATAGGGTGACTTTATTTCTTCTGCCTAGGTCGTTAAGCTTACCAGGGCATTCCTATACCATTTTAGAACTGATAACATAGGAGCTCAGTGCTTTAATGGCAGCCTGACTATCGGATAGGATAACTATTTCCTCATTCCGATATTCCCTGTCAAGGTTCGATTGAATGCACCTTCGAATAGCGTGAATTTCCGCATGGAAGATGCTGGGAAACATGCCCATGGGTTCCGAGTGTTTGGTTCTAGGCCCAAACACCCCTGCCCCGGAAATTACTAGGATGCTTTCTTTACACTTGGAATGCTAACTGCACAAATGTGAACCAATCACATTTATTTCAAACATTTTTTGACAAAAAAAATGAAAGAAAGTTGATTTTAGATAGATCTACCAGATTGATGGCGTTAACTTTCAAATATCTGGGGTTTGATCGATCTAATTGGCGCGCTCATCACTTCCCTACCAACGTGGGTTAGTAGGTCGGTACTTGCACCCCCCTACCGCCAACTGTATATTACGTTCAGACAAAAGAGGAAAATTTGAAGGTCAATGAAAATCTGCCATTTTGTATTCACTGTAAGAGTAAGAGAAAGTTGTGTGACTCTTTCACACCAGATTTTTGTTTTCACATCTTAAGGAAAGTGGAGGGTTACATTTATTCAAGAATATTGCTTTCAGAACTTACTTCAAGATACGCCCCTTAACTGTTCTGACTTACAGATGAATAGCCACAGATACTTATTTTTTTTTATCATTAAATCCCTTTTCTAATTCACTAGTTACAAATTCTTATGCTAATAGCCATTATATGAATGGCCTAAATAAAATAGTGTATCATATAAAATTAGGGGAGAGATATACAAGTTTCCCCTCTTTGCTAAATTAATCATTTATGTTCAGAATAGAATAAGATTTTATGTATATACAAAATCTTAAAAAAAAATTAGATCGAGGGGAAAGTAATTTGCATAAGAAATTAATTTCATTGTTACAGTAGTTTTTATTATAATTTATTTTATATTTAGTAAATGCAAGTTTGGGTTTCCCACAGTGATCATTTCAAATGAAGAGATCAGCTGGCAGGATATTGATCAATTGAATTAAAATTAAGAGTATTTAACTAAATTAGACGAATGATTTCCTTTTTATAGTTAGTTTTTACTAATAGAAAGTTTGAATAGAAATTGAATCTTCAATAAAAGGAGTATTTTTTTATTTTTATTAAGTTAAGAAATAAATTATTCGAAAAGATTGATGCGAAACAATCACACTACTTTCGCTTAACTGCAATTATTACTAATTTATTACTGTTAATTATTAATTAGTTTTAATTGTGATAAATCTTTCTTTAACGTTTTTGGGGTTTTGCATTGGAACTAAAAAACAACAAGGTTGAGGATTTTAATTTTTTTTTTGAATTTAACAGCCTAAGGTTTTAACAGCAATTTTAAAGTTAAGTCTTAATTAAAATAATACAGCAAATATAAATTTTCCCAGATAAATGTAAAATTTAGAAGATTGAAGAAAATCATTGGAGCAGTTTTCAAGATAAATCGCAAAAAAAAAAAAAAGAAAAATAATTTTCAGTAATGTTCGTAGTTTCGGTTTACAGTTCGGTAGGTGTACAGCATGGTTGTACATAAACAGAAGTTTAAGTTTAAAATGATCGAGCTTTTTGGTACAAAAATACACACACAGAGAATTTGCTAAAAACAGCAGTTTAACCACAAACTTACCCCACTGCATTATTTATTTATTTATTTGTTTATATATACGGGCAGAGCCAAATAATTAAACAATTACAAATTTAGGTATAAAATATTAATCGCACAATTATTGCCCAACTTATAATAATTACAGTAATAAGTAATGATAATAAAATATATACAAAAAATGTTCAAAATACTATATATAAAAAATAAAAACTTGATAAAACTATATATGTACAAGAATATATAAAACTGACAGAAATATTTATTTCAAATAAATAGAACGAATTAAAAATTTATTTATGGTGAAGATTCACTGTTATTAGGCTGGAGAAATATGTAAAGGAGCACACTAATGATATGAGAGGAAGAATGGAAAATGTCAAGATAAGGGAACTGGAATGATATTATTGACAATTCTACTGTGTCGATTAAGACCAGAATGTCTCCCCTTTGGTCAGGGAGTGTAGAGACTCCTTGGAGGCATTATCCCGGCATAACAAAGTACGGCTAGTATGGGGGCCGGGGCTTAAGGGGATCATAGGAAATGAAATAGCCGACCGACCAACTGGCCAGGGAGGGAGCGAATACTCCATTCATTGGGCCGGAACCTGCTCTAAGGATAGCCAAAAGTATGGCGAGGGGGCTCTGAGAAACTGGACTCGGAGGGAACATAACCGATACTGGAGGCTGAGTACTGGGGCGAAGTACGGCAAAATGGTTATGCCGGAGCTGTGTGGAAGAAGGACCAGATACATCCTGGGTCTAAGCAGGTATCAGATTTCTCTGATAACGGGCCTGTTTACTGGGCATGGCAGGTTCAAAAAACATCTACACAAGGTGGGGTTGGTGGATGTGCAGACTGTGTCAGGAGGAGGAGGAGACGGCCTCTCACCTGTTGTTTGATTGCGTTGCAATCGGCAGACTGAGGTACGAGATCTTCGGCACGTTGAGACCGGAGGAAATCGTGCTCCAGGAGGGACTGGTGGGGAAGGTTTTGGACCTCATGAAGAGGGGGGCTTCCACTACTAGGTTTGAGGGGTTGCCACAATAAGCCTAATGGGAGGCTACAGTGCCTGGGTTTTAGTTCCCCCCTGCATCATTCTAATTCTAATTCTAAGACCAGAATGTAGGAGATAATTATAGGAGAGATGAGGTACAAAGAAAGTAAAAGGAAATCTATGGTTATGGAGAGGTATACGAAAATTCAGCTGGGAAAGTAATAAAGAACAGTCAATATGATTATTAAGTAGTTTGAAGATAAACATAAAGTCAAGATATGTACGGCGTGATTCTAAAGAAGGTAGGTTTGTAAGCTCTTGTAGTGCAGGTATGTTAGAAGTATAAGTAATATTTGATTTAAAAGAAATCAGCTTAAAGAATTTATATTGAACATGTTCCAGTGAGTGTTTGTGAGAAAGAAGATAAGGAGACCAAACAAGAGAAGAAAATTCAAGTTGTGAACGAACAAGAGAGCAGTAAAGATGTTTAACGGATGCAATATCATTGAAATTACGGGTGTTTCGAGAAATGAAACCCAACAACTTCAGAGCTTTATTTACTATTGTCTCAATATGGATGGCAAACGACAGGTCAGATTGAAATGTGACACCTAATCATTTGTACTGTCAACAGTAGAAAGAGGATGGTTGTTAAGACTGTATTGATTATTAAATTTTATAGAGGGTCTAGAAAAAGAGAGAAGGAAGGATTTAGCAGTGTTTAATTTTAGCCGATTGTCAAATAACCAAAGACTCACTGCATCAAGAGTGTTCTGTAAACGCAAGAAATCTTGTGAACATGATATTTCACAGAATAATTTCAAGTCATCAGCAAAGAAAAGGAATTTTATATGGGACATGACATTACAAAAATCATTGATAAAAATTACAAAAAGGAGAGGTCCCAAATACGAGCCCTGAAGCACACCAGAGGAAGCTTGAATCGTATGAGAAAAAGAAGAACGAACCTTGACAGTTTGAAATCGTTTGGTGAGATAATTTCGGAACCAAGTAAGAGGAACACCTAAAATACCGTGTGATTGCAACTTATTAAGAAGTAAATTTATGTTTACAGAATCAAACGCTTTAGATACATCTAAATAAGTAACGTCCAATTGGAGATTAGATTCAAAAGATGTTGTATAGATTGTTGAAGGGTTAGTAAGTTGGGATTCTTGAACGCTTATAAATCATAAATCACCTATATCATAAATCAAACTTTCGAATAAATTCGGAATTAAAGATATTATGTTAATAGGACGGTAACTTTTTACACTTTTACGATCTCCAGATTTATAAATTAAATTAAATATACACTTCATATATACAGATTATAATTAAATATATACTTATAATTTATTACTAAGGACTTAATTAATATAAAGATAGAATTATAAGAATGGGAGAGAAATAGAGGAACAGTGAACTGTAATGGCAAGAGGGGTGTTGGTTGATGTGATGTCCAGTGCAACTGGCTCGGAAGTTCATCTAAATTGATGCGAATCGAGAGAGCATTCTGTCGGTCAACTATCAAAATCTCATCGCTGACATAATATGAGTTTGTGTTAGGAGAGTCAAAATCAACAAGCCCATTCGTTCTTGATATCCTTAGATGTTAGGACGTTAAACTTGTCAGGCTATAGTACAGTGGAAGCGGCTACATAGTAAAATCATAGAAGATCTATTCATCCCTAGCTTGGGGGGGGTTCTGTATTTTTTTTTTGTTTCAGAGAATCTTGTCGTCTGTGAAGGATAGAGTTATGTTAGTGAATGTTATCAGTGAAAGTGTGTGTGTGGGTTGATGAGCTAGAGAATCCTTATGGATTACTTAAGCCATGCACTCACTACTTGCTGCAGTCATGTTGAGGGTGGTCAGTTAAAAAAAAATCTTTAATTACAAAAAGAAAATCTGCCCTCCCCCCCCCCAGAATCCAGAAACCTCTCTATAAAGTTGCACTTTTATTTTAAAACATTTTTATGTGGAAATTGATTTTTGAAAAGTTTTTGGGGAAGGAGGAACCTATTAGACTTCAACGTAGGGCTACAGGTCATTCCAGTAGTCCTTGCAATTCTGCTACCTATACGATATTGATGGAATTTAAATATGTTACTAAAATTGCGGATTTTGAAGAAAATTGGTAGATCTGCGCGGGGGGGGGGGATTCTGGCGGAGCTGGAAGGTCACCCTAGCTTTTAAAATGCCATTCATTATACTTATTCCAGCTGTAAAATATTGTTGGCATCTCAATATTTAAAGTTTGAAAAAATGTGGTCATTGTAACGTAATTATAAGTAAATATAATCTAAAAACATCTGCTCCCATAGAAATATATTTCATCATTTCGTTTCACTTTAGGAATAGAAGTAGTTTGTCCTTTTTCTCTTTTGCCTTTTTAGTTCCTTGACTGGAGTAACATGTCCTCTGACATGTTTGCACTATCCCAACGTGTATTTATCATGTATATTTACTATAAAGATCGTCTTAAATACTATTCTAAACAGTAAAAAAAGGAAGACTGGTTTTCCACCCATTATGTGCTCACTTTAAAAAAAAAAAAGTAATCCGATTATGGATGGACGAAGAAGCAATACGACATAAAAGGTAATAAAGAGCAGTTGGAATGAAGAATATAGTAAGCCCCGGTTGGATGTTAATCATCCAGTTTGCAAGCGGGGGTCAGGCTGGGCCCCAAGCAATTCTTAGAAATCCTTATACACTTAGTAATCCCTAATTATACAATAGGTTTCTTATTTCTAGTGACAAAACTGGTTGAGTTAGTTTTTCAGATCAACGGATGTGTGCAGTGTGCACATTGTTTAACTAAAAGTTTTAGACATTATTGTGTAATTTCAAAACTGTCTTAGCAGTTCAAACAATAAATGTAGAGGGTGATAAATACCTACTCAGGCAGGTAGAAGAAATGTGATGACATTATAGTTCTAGATAATAGCGCACAATGTCTAAAATTATTTTTTTTCTTAATTTTGGAAAAAGTTACAAATAAAAGTGATAGCATTTGTGCATCAGTGCAGATAAGCATTTCAAGAAAAAAACCCTATGGCGCAACAGCCTATGAAGGGCCAAGGGGTGTGTGGTAAGCACAGCCTTCGCTACCTAGGGCGCTACTAACTGCAGCTTCCCAGTTTTTATCACGATGCTGGGTCAACACCGACTTTGCTCCCACAGGATAGCATTTCAAGTTTAATGGAAATCCTTATAGACGTTTTCCAGAAAATTGCAAAACAACTAAAAAATCTATTCACTTCCGATTCTCTTCAAATTTGGTCTTCTGGATGATATTATAAAAATGTTACAACCATACATTGTACTCAGTGGTACTAAATGCTACTGTTCTCCCAGAACCCAAAATAAAAGTGATAGTTATTCATATATATAGATAGTGTATGAAGTTAAAAGAGTATCCTTGTTGTCGTTGTTGAGATAATCGCAAAAAACAAGAAAACAATCAGTAACCTCGTAC
>JAAEAF010014707.1:0-180688 GCA_011037195.1 Triatoma infestans | reverse complement strand
AACAAATAAATGGCCCTTCCCTGGCCTTAAAGGGAACTATTGTGAAGGTGGGAGAAATCCCACCACCCAGCCCCTCTCCGACTTTAAGAGGGGCCATTACAAAGGTGAGAGAAATCTCACCATCTATACAAAATGCCCTTCTAGGGGCACCGGTAGCCGAAAGGCTACCTACAATCAATCCCACTGTCAGTGGGAGTGTTACAAATGTGGGATTGCCCCCACCTAAACAAAAAATCGCTTCCAAAGGGGAGTGGAAGGTGGTTAGCCCACCGAAACGCGCTCCTAGGAGAAAAAGAAATAGTGGTTTGATGTTGCCACCCCCAAATACATTAAGTGTCAGGGGGGGACCATCGGATCTACCAAAACACAAATTGTCCTCCGGCCAAAGTGTCCGTACCACGAAGCAGCAACGGAAGCTGCTGGGAACGGACATTGAGGCCTCTGAATCGGAGGGGGGAAGCACTTCCGACCACCTCCCTAGAAGAAGAAAAAGGGGCTGGCCAAAAGGCAAGCCCCGGAAAACGTGTGCCACTGACTAATAATTACTATGATTACCTTTTCAGCATCCATGCATCTACGTCTTATGTATATTATAGTTTTGAAATACCAATTTTTGTAAATATTTTAAATTCACTAGGCAAGATCCTGCCACTCGTGGTCACTTCTAGCTATTAAAATGTGTGAGTCCATTCTTCAATAGAACATGCGGGGCTATACTAATAATATGGAAGTTTACGCCGAATGGTGGCGGAACACCGTCCATTTGGGTTGTGCCTCCAGGAAACAAAGATTCGCCCGGGGCAACACATTCGAATTCCTGGGTACGTCATACACAGTAAGGAGGTACAACCTGCCCCTGGTGGGAGGGCGCGCGGTGGTGTGGCCGTTTGTATACGGAATAACATCCCCAGCAGACGGCTACACCTCCAAAGTAATTTGCAAGCCGTAGCCGTGCGCCTAGCTACACCACTGCAGATCACTATAGCTAGTATCTACCTACCAGATATATTCTGGCGGAGAAGTGATCTGGAGAATTTGCTCTCGCAGCTCCCTGCCCCGGTGTTGTTGATGGGAGACTTCAACTGTCACAACACCTGGTAGAGGTCAGTGAAAAGTGATGCTCGAGGCAGAACTCTTGAGGAGATTATAGACAATGCTAATCTGATGCTCCTCAACAGTGGTGAAGTAACACGTTTCAATGCACATTCAGGAGGCTTCAGTGCAATTGACCTGAGTGTGGCAACACCCACCATTGCTGCTCGTCTGGAATGGACCACACTAGATGAACTATATCACAGTGACCACTTTCCAATCTTAGTATCGAGCTCCATCTCCAGGTCAGATTATGTAATACCCTGGAGATACGACATCAAAAGGGCAAACTGGACTGCTTATGCCGCGAGAGTGATGATACCAAACTTTACAGGTGATGTGACCCTCGATACCAAGAGATTCACAAAAGCGTTGGTTCATGCTGCCGGGGGCACAATACCGAGGGTTGGTGGGAGAGTCACAAGACCCCCCGTCCCCTGGTGGACTCCGGAATGCAAGGCAGCCAACGCGGCAAAAAAGCAGGCCCTAAATAGATTTAAAAGGTATCCGACGGAGGAAAATTTAATAAATTTTAAAAGATTAAGAGCCAGGGAGAAGTGTTTAATCAAACAAACCAAAAAGGAAACCCTCACCTCCTATATTTCAAAGCTTTCCTCATCTTCAACTTTAAAGGAGGTGTGGAATAAGATAAGAGCTCTCTCTGGCAGTCGCAGAACCCCGTCGATACCGATACCAAAAAGTCAATGATGTCGTCGTCACCGAGTCGGGAGATGTAGCTGGGGCCTTGGCTGGACACTTTTCTCAGGTGTCTAGCTCACAGGGTTACTCGGTGGAGTTTCTCCGGCGAAAAGGTGACTTGGAGCAACAGCCACTTGACTTTGAATCTGCCATCCTTGAAACATATAATGAACCGCTGACCATACAAGAATTAGAGAACGCTTTAAAGAAATGCAAAGATACTGCTCCAGGTTTGGATGGAATCCCGTATGCTATGATCAAAAACTTGAACGCATCTGGGAAGCAAAGCCTTCTCCAGCTGTACAATAGCATATGGGAGACAGGCCAATACCCTGATGGTTGGCGGGAAGCACTTATTATACCGATCCCTAAAGAAGGAAAAGACCCCAGTGATCCCTCTAGTTATAAACCTATTTCGTTGACCACCTGCTTGAGTAAGGTCCTCGAATCCATAATTAATTATAGACTAGTTTATGTGTTAGAAACGAGAGGACTTTACAGCCAGCATCAAGCGGGATTTCGCAGGTATCGTTCCACGTTGGATCAAATGAGCCGCCTTGAGGTCAACGTGCAAAACGCATTCATGCGTAGGGAGCATATGCTGGCCGTGTTCTTTGACCTCGAGAAGGCTTACAATACAACTTGGAGATATGCGATCCTGCGGTAGTGTCACGAATGGGGGTTGAGAGGGAAATTGCCAAGGTTCCTTTGTGGGTTTTTGGAGTCACGAAGGTTCCGAGTGCGCCTGGGGTCTGTACTTTCGGACCCACACATATTAGAAAATGGAATACCACAGGGGTCGGTATTAAGTGTAACATTATTCACGATGGCAGTAAATAGTCTAGCCGAAGTTGTGGGAGATCCAATTCAAATATCTTTGTACGTCGACGACCTCGCCATTTACCTATCAGGAAATGATCTAGGTGAGGTCGGAGAAACCCTGCAACAGGCAGTAGACAAAGTGGCTGAGGAGGCTGAAAGGAACGGTTTCAAATTTTCCAGTACTAAAACGGTGTGCTTACACCTCTGCAGATTACGTCACGAGCACACTCCTCCCACATTATATTTAAAAGACAGATCAATCCAGTACAAAGAAAGCGTCCGTTTCCTAGGCCTCATCTTCGATACTAAGCTAACCTGGCAGGATCACATAGATTATACTTACAAAAAAGCAAGGAGAACCCTCGATATATTGAAATTTCTTGGCAGCTATAAATGGGGTACCGAGTGGGAAATCCTAAAGCGCATCTTCATTGCACTTACCCGCTCCAAATTGGAATATGGAGCGCCAATTTATAGCTCTGCACGCAAGTCACGCCTGAAATTACTAGACCGAATTTATAATGAAGGGATCAGATTATTCACAGGCGCCTTCCGGACCAGTCCATTACAGAGTCTCTATGTAGAGTCGGGGATGCTGCCTCCTCAGTTTAGAAGGGAACAGCTTACTCTGACCTACATCGCCGGAATATGGGGGAAGCGATTTCATCCCTTATTTCATACCATATTCGAGAGCCCACATGATGAAGAGTACCGTCAGCAACGTTCGCGGACGCGACCCCTCGGGGTCCGAGCTTAAGAGTTATTAGATGCGGAGGGAATAAAATTTAGCCAAGTGTTGAGTTGGGGCTTTGCGCCTCTCTCTACCTCCTTGGTCTATACCCTCTGCAAGCGTCCGCATGGACCTGGCAATACATAAAAAAGAGGAAACACCACCCGTCGTCTATAGACAAAAATTATTGGAACTACTAAATTCTTATTATGACTCCCGCCCTTTCTTTACAGACGGGTCGAAGATAGGCGACGGCGTAGGCAGTGCTGTATACACGCAGGGAGTTACCCTTAGTTGGACACTCCCTCAATATGCATCAGTGTACACGGCTGAAATGTATGCCATTTGCCAGGCCATAAAGCTAATCGAAGATAAAAGTTATAATAAATCATTAATATTGACGGACTCATTGAGTGCAATAATGTCTTTCCGGGATAAATTCTCGACGGACCCATTGGTAATAAATATTTTTAAATCATTGTACTATCTAAGCGCATGTGGTCAAGGGGTGACGTTCGCCTGGGTGCCGGGCCACATAGGAGTGTCCGGTAATGAAAAGGCGGACGAGGCGGCAAAACGAGCAGCCTCTACAAATACTATAGATGTCATCCCTGTACGTCCCACTGACATACAAATTTATATGAAGTATATTATAACCAGAAAATGGCAAGCCCAGTGGGACAACACAAATGAAAAGTTAAGAGATATCAGACCAAGTGTGCGAAGTACTACAGTCGAGAATTTCCCGCGGCATGAATCAGTAATACTGACGAGACTAAGGATTGGTCACACACGTGTGACACATGGGTGCCTCCTTAATGGCGAAAGAACGCCGAGGTGTCCTCGATGCCGAGAAAGGCTAACGGTGGCGCACGTACTGGAAGGGTGTCAGGCACTGCACAGCCAGAGGGTAAGAGCAGGTCTGCCACATGACAAGCGCGCTATTCTGCAAGAGGGTTTTCCTTACATAAGGAGGCTATTTACATATCTGAAAGATATGAATGTATATAGTAGTATTTAGACTAAAAGATAAGTTAGATTAAGTAAAATGGGTGAAGGAATATCGAGTACTTCACCCAATTAGGTTAGTTATTTTAAAGGGGAAAGGAATATCAAGTACTTTCCCCTTGAGTGAACGTTTAGTATGGATGTATTTATTAGTGTGAATGTATTTATTAGCGTGAATGTATTTATTAGCATGAATGCATTTATTAGTGTGAATGTATTTATTAGCATGAATGTAGTTTATCAGTGTGAATGTATTTATTAGCGTGAATGTTAGAGTGAATGATTAGAATAGGTTGCATCGCGGGGTTGAAAGAAATTTATAAAAGTATTTCAACCCCATTAGGTTTAGTTTATTGAAAGATAAGTCCATTAAGGGTGTGCAGGAATATTTGTTAAAAGTACTGCACACCAAATTAGCTTATACATTAAATAGCCTCCTTAGGTTTAGTTGTTACTTATATATTACTTAATAAGTTGATATAATATGTGTCAATAAATAAATAAATAAAAATAAAATGCTTTTGGTTTTGCATAAATAACGGATTTAGTAGGATAAGGGATGACACAAACAGGGTTCCACACTCCCCCTCGTCGATTAGTTTGATGGTATAAGAGGGGATGTGTGGAAAGAATTGCCTTAATCAAGTGCTCCACCCTACCTTGCTG
Organism: Triatoma infestans; assembly: GCA_011037195.1. Classification (NCBI taxonomy): domain Eukaryota; kingdom Metazoa; phylum Arthropoda; class Insecta; order Hemiptera; family Reduviidae; genus Triatoma; species Triatoma infestans. The sequence continues at coordinate 175,671 of JAAEAF010014707.1, read as the reverse complement.
TGCAAAGTACTGTGGTGGATGCCAAATGAGATTAACATGTGCCATCCCAGCTCGTGTGGCCACAGATAGAGAGAGAAATAATGTTCAAGGGGCGCTAATGGCCAAGGCAGTCGATGCGCCAAAAAAAAAAAAAAAAAAAAAAAAAAAAAAAAACTATACCTACTGAATGGTTTAAAATACTACTAAAACAATAAATCTTTACAGGACTCACATACAAAGAAAAAGATAAACAAAAAAAGTTAAAAGCATCCTCTAATGAAAACACAAATTCACATAAAAGTGATGTTAGCAAAATAGTTGCATACTTAGAGTCTCGTGGCGGTGTTATATGGACGGTTCCAGAATAGATGATAGGTCTGGGAACTGCGCTCTATTTTGAAACAGCAGATCACTTGGCAGTATCTCTTGGTTAATGGATCACTGTTTTTATGCTAGGCTGATGCAAGGCTGAGAATTATGCTATTATTTGTTGTATTTTGGATGATTGGGTATGTAACATTAATTTAAAAGGTGTTAGTTTCTGCTCGGACAGTCAAGCTGCGTTGAAGGCACTGAGTTCATGTGTTTTCATTTCCAAGTTGGTACTAGAATATCTTAAAAGACTGGAAGAGCTTCTTTCTTTGAAGGACTGGGTACCAAATCTTGGGAATCAGGAGATGGATATATTTACCAAATTAGGTGCCCCCCTCTCCGTTTCATTGTTGTTGGGGGTGTCTTTGGGCACATGTCTATCAATAGTTTCACTGCATTTATCCCTATGGATGAGCTCAGTGGGTTGTTCAGGAAGTCGGAGATGCTCATTGGAGACCCGGACGGGGGTTGATTAATTATATGTCGCTATATCTTTCGTGGACCTTTCCTAGGCATCTGGTTGGATCGCTTCTTAGGCATTGTGGTTTAAGAGGATACCCCTACGTAATGGTGGGGCTCATGACACACGTCTTTTAGACAGAGTCTATGAAACACTCATCCGTCTTATGACAGATTGTTTGGGTTGTGAGGAAATTTTAGGTTCAGAAACTTCGGTTGAAACAAGATGTCTGTGGATGAGCTTATGCAATTTCCCTTTAAAGTTATGGTCCCAGTTGTTTGGACTGCAATGAATCGTAGTTGGTTAACAAAAATTTATTAACAATACAGTTAGTAATAATGCATTGTCTAATATAAAAATAATCGAGAACATATTATATATAAAACACAGAATAAAAATAAACAATAGACATTTAATACGTACAAACAATATAACTGCTTAACTATAACAATGTCTTCTTAAAATTATTAATATTTAAAACGAACAAATTACACACAGGAAATAATTTGTTGCAATAATTGTTCATAATACTTGACAGTGGACGAAAATTTGCATAGTTGGTTGCGTTATAGGTTTTTGAAAACATTAATCTCTGACTAGTATTCTTCATAGGTACATGAATATTATTAAGTTTACTAAATAATTCAGTGGTAATTAATAATATTATTTACGAGCTTAAAAACAAGTGTGCAATCACTATCCTATTGTCAAGAGGTTGTGTGACTTTCCATACAAATATCATACATGCAGCATGATAAATACCACGTTTTCTTATAATAAATAAGACAGAGAAACCGTCTTTGAACAGCTTCAAGTTTGTCGACTAGGTTACACTTTATTATGGTAATAAGGTAAAACTATACATACATATTAATATATGTATAATATACCTTAAGAGAGATGAATAAATCATAATATTTAATTATTATTTTTTTTTTTTTTTAGAAATCTTCTCTCTCCAGGGAAAAAAATGGTCTTTGATCTAATACCTATGCAAAATTTTCGTTTTAGTATACCTTATATTTGAAAATACTAGATTATTGCCTGGATTCAAGAAGGAAATGAGAGACGGGCTGGTGTTGAATAAGTAAATACAATCACGTCTCAATTTGAATATCAAATCGGTTGTGAAGTTATCAGTGAAAATGTTATTTTGGGTGATTTGGTCACGTATGCCTTTTTTTTTTTATAGAGTTTGAGCAAGTTTTCAGTAGATAATCTGAAGTAAAGAAGTGTCTGAAGAATTGGAGGACACATAGGATTAGTAAAATGATGCAAAATGCAATTGATACGTTCTTTATTTCGATATCATACGAAGTTTTTAAGGTCATCAGAAAATTTGAAAAAAAAAAATGCAATACAACAAAATATTCAGTTAGGCCTCATTTCTATCCTACTTATTTTTTTCGAACACAGAATTTTGGTAATCTATTTAATTCTTATTAATCTTATGTAAATTATAGAATCGTATAATATACCTATAATCCGTAGAGGAAAGTCTTACATCACTTTTCACCAGAACCACTGTTGAATGAATTTTTCCGAAAGAGTTAACAAATATAACTGCCAGCACTTTTTGTATTTAGCTAAATTTTTTGGGGCTATTTTAGAAAAAAATTGTAAAGTTTTATTCAGCAAAATGATACTTCCACTTGACCGATTTTTTACCAAAACCCTTATTATCAAGTCCCCTGATAGCTCCACGAAATATCAAGTTTTAAACTTGCTACTAATTTTACTTTCCCATAGTAACCGGAAGTATTGTTATCGTGTCAAATTTTCGTAATTGAATTTCCACCGGAAATACATGTTTTGAGGTCCCCTGAGTTTGAAAAAAAAAGAAGATTTTATCGAATAAAATAGCTCAAAAATGAAAAAAATCGCTGGAAATTTACCATTAAAAAATCGGGCAAAAATCCATCAACCTTTTACAGAATGGTTTTCCTCAGTTTTTCACTATTTTCTTTGAAAACGGCTCCAACGGTTTTCTTTATAACTTGTTTATCTACACTCAGAAATACTTATCATTTGAAAATTGATTTTGGGGGTGACGTTTCTGTGGAAACAGCAGGCTATGCTTTCTTTTAAATACCACTTCAGTACAATCTCTAGTTTTACCACCTATACAGGTAATATAATTACATTAGAAGCATTTATAGTATTATAAATTTGAAGAAAATAAATGGGGTTAATCGGCCATTGGTAACCTAAAGCTTTTCTTCGAACCTAATTTTTTTTTTTTTCGTGGACAACAATTACATTCGGAAGTAGAAATCCATTCTACAATATTTGAAGATTTTTAAAGTTTCTTGATGAATGGTGTAAGGCCTTCAAGTTGTGGAAAAATATGTTTTTTAACAACTACATTGAAAAGGGAGAAAGTACTTTGAGAGCCAATAACAAAGTTTTTCCAAAAGAGGTTAAACACTTTCACATTTCTCAAAACTTTCTGAATGGTTCTCTTATTATTAATAACATAGTTATTTTGAAATCATCATTAGGTGGACCTCAATGAACAATCTATAATAAATTAATTTAATTAATAAAAACAAAAGATTAAATACTTTTACATAATTACCTTTATCGTACGCGTACTCGTAGTACTGATGTAAAATGACAAGATATGCAATAAATTATTCAAAAAAGAAAGCTTAGACATCGTCACTGTTACTCAACCGGAACATTGAATAAATATTATATTATATTCATATGTAATTCAGTTGACCTGTAAGTGCATTCACCAAAAAAAAAAAAAAAATTCTGTACTTGCAATTTTAATGTGAAAGATGACCGTACTTTAGCATCTTGTCTGCTGGCATTTACTAACACCATTTGAAATATTTTATCGTTTCAATAATTAAATAATTCCCAATTCTTGTTTAAAATTATTTTGCAGTACGCACAAAAATGTAGGTATTAAATATCGATTCATTTAATTTGCAATTTTTTTATATTCAACAATAAAAAGAAGCGCATCTATGAGAAGCGAAACTACATCTCGTATATGTATAGATTATTTTGCAATTTTTGAATGAAATAACCATAGATAATTATTGAAAACTTAAGATTGTTTATCAAATATTGGTTAACATTTTTCTCAGACTCACAGTCAAAATGGCGCTCCTAAATTTTGGCGCCTACAGCTGGCACTGCAAATACTCAATAACGAGATCTTCGTGGAGGCCGGCATATTTACAATTAACTATCTGTCTACTAGGTAAAAAGCTATTATACAGTCATAAATCTCATAACTTCTAAAAAAAAAAAAAAAAAAAAAAGAAAGTATCATCGAAAACCTTATACTGTTTGTCTTTAGAAATCTCTTTGGCCTGGATAAAATATGGTTTTCTTAAAATTATCATCTATATGCGCCATATTATGTACCAAATTCTGTTGTTCAATGGATTTTTTCAGGGCCTAGTAGAAACATTATTACAGATAAAACTGTATGAATTGTACCTATCCAAGAAACGCTTAAAATAAATAGTTAAAAGTTTAAGAACGAAGAAGATGCAGAGAATTATAATTTATTTTTTTTTATTAATATTTCTCTTACGATACCATATTCTATTTTAAGCACTTTATTTATAATTCTAAGTTCAAAGTATCACTGAAAACATTGCCAATTTTTATATAAAACTGAAATAAATAGACCACCAACCAGATGCCTACAGAGGCGTTAAATGATATGAAACGTTAGTAAAAGTAATAACAAATGACATAGTTTGGCATACGAAATTCCAAATCTAAATGAGAGACACTGTTTATTGAAAAGAAATAGTGTAATAAATTATTTTTGTTTTATTTTTAATTTTAGGCGCGTCAACATCTATGGTCATTGGCGCCCGGAGACTTGTCAGTGCACAGCCGGCCTCCGAACAATGTTCTCTCGATACAGACTTCACTGCCATCACCGGACACTGAGCTCTAGAGGCTCCTAGGAAGAAAAAAAATCTAAGGATAGCTAGACTCGAACCCGGGTCCTCCTCGTGGGAGTCCAGTACGCTAACCACTTAGCTATTCCTTTTATTTCTATTTTTAAATAACAGTGCTTATTCTTAATATAATTATCTTCATTTATAAAAAAAAAAAAATAAATATATAAACAAAACAGGAATGTAATCGTAATAAAATATTTTTTAAGAAAAATAAAAATAGTGGAAATAAAATACAAGAGAAAAAAAGCTTAAAAGTATGAAACAAGACAAATACGGGTGGTTAAATATGTCAAGGGCGAACCTGTAACAAACAATTTATACTGAGCCCGTTCTTTCTTGAGTGGTAGTTTATTTTCACTTACTTTAAATACAAAGAATATTTCTTTATAAATATTTATTTACTTTTTATAAAAAAAAAAACTAATTCCACAAAAACTTGACAAGTTTCCTTCCTGTCTTATGTTATGTAAGTATGTAATATTGTAACATAAATCACAAAATTCAACCAGAAAATCTGGTACATTTTCTAGATTAAAATTCAATAAATTTGCACATTATATCAATGACTACATATTTGCTATTATTATGATTGTTATTTATAATTGTTTTTTAATCCCAAAAAATCCAAATGTCTTAATGGATATGAACAATAAAAATTGCAATGGAATTTTCGTGGTGTTGGACAGGAAAAAATGTAAATGATAAAAATGCTCTGGCTGAATGATATATTGATAAAAATACAGAGTACTGCAAGGACTTTATAGATCTGATACAGAAAGTGGTATCGTGTATAGAAATGGTTGACTGAACTGGCAGAGTGTTGGTGATCATGATGTTCTTTTGAAGACTGTATACACAAGACTGAATTATTAACCTATTGTTTGAGTCTAGCTAGACTTTATACATGCTTGTAGAATACTTCTTTCTAGATCTCCTAAGGTTTGAGGTTGAAAGATCTTAATCTCCCCTAACTTGTGTAGGGATAGGCATTACATCTCATGTGACGTGGCAGATGATGCAGCAGTTGGACAGATTGCCATATGATTTTTTTTGTTGTTGCAGACAAGATATGCCAGCAATCACAAGCATTAAATTCAATTCGTCTCGTTTTCTGTTCCTGCTCAGATATACATAGTACGATATACATATTTAGAAAAAAGTCCCTTATTATTTTAAATTGAGAGCATTAAATTACTTCTCCGGTAGGAGTGAGTGTTGGTGTAATGGTTATGAGCATGGACTTGTAAGTGGGAGGTCCCCTGTTCAAGTTCCGCGTATAACTGCTAAATTTTACACTCGTTTAAAAAAAGAAGGACAATTTGTGATGATGTGTTCAATGCGGTATTATGTTACTGGTATATGTGTGTATGGCATGAGCGTTGTTGAAAGAGCTTATGTGTATGTTGTAAGTTTTTATAGAAGAGATGTTTATATGTTTATGTTTTTTGTTTATTGTTGTTTTATAGAAGATATAATGAAAAAAATCACCACTGTTTTAAAATAAATATTTTATCTCTAAATAAATTTAAATACTTTATAATAATTCGTAATAATAACCTTATGAATATATAAAATCTCTGGCCCTGAAGATTTAAACTCAAATGAAGATTTAACACTATCTGGCACTGATCTTCTCTCTCGAATGGTTACTGGTTGAATATTGTAAGACGACTGATGAAATAATGCTCTGCTTGGTGGTTAAAACCTGCCCTTTATATTTGATTTCTAGAAGGGGTTAAAAGACAAAGAGTGGCCGAGTTCTCCGACCTCTCATAGTAACGGCGTCTTGTACATGCGTTTTGACCCTTTCCAGCCGAGGTACAAATTCCGTTTTAAGACTGATTATTTAAAATATAAATATATTTGCAAATTATTTCTAATTTTTCCATTTGCTTCTCCCACTACAGCAGCATATTTGGGTAGATATGAGCGCGAGCTGCGGGACTGCCGTGCTTGATGGTAAAAAAAAAATATATATTTTTTTTTAAATGTTAATTGAAAAGTAGGTGCTTCTGCCCCCATCCATGACACCTAATTTGGTAGCTGGACGTTAAGACAGCCTGAAAAATAGGCATTACTTTACTTTACTTCTCAGGTATGGGTTTAGCTCAGCGGTGACGCGCTGGACACCCCAGGTCTCGCATTTGAGTCCAGGCAGTATTGTACTTAGGTTTTCTCCTCCAAGGAGACTATATTGCTCACGCATTATAAACTTACATATCTACTAACATACTAAAATTACTTATCTCATTTTGCTTCATTTCAGAAAAATGGTCATTTCTAATAACTAAAATCGCCATAATAATTATTATTCATGGCCGTAGCATGCGATTTGAGGCTTGTGTTTGAGGGGTGCGTGATGGATGCAAGAAAGTATATTAATTTTATTTAAAGAAAATAATCAAAATTATGAGAAAATACAAGCTCGTTCGCAAAAAGGGTAACCCAGGTAGGAAAGTACAGTTACTGGAAAAGTTCATGAACCTTGATGGCATTGTTCTGCCCCCTTCTTCTCACAGGGGAGGAATTGAACGAACAATGAAAAGGACATTCCTTCAAAGGACAGTTGGGTTGTAGACACCGAAGCAGAACAGTTGTTTTTCGCTCTCCCTAGCATCAGTTTCACAATATATTAATAAGTTATAATATCTTGCAAATAACTTGTAGTTATTATTTTAATAGAATATATTTATTGTTAGCAGTGGTGACATATATACTTACAAGCCCTTTTACAAAACCGCTCACGCCACTAGCTACCAAAACTACAACACATTACACCAATTACATTTCAGGTGATTTGTGTTTTTCTTCATGCAGACACTAAATGAACGTAGAAGGTGGACAATGAGTGCCAGTGTTCAAAGGACAATCGCCTAGTTGATTGACATAATACGTAGAAGCAACGATTTTCAATTATTACGTATATGAAACATACAGAGCAATGTTTTTTATAATATATTCAATAACATTAAATCTTTATATTTTATGTATTGTCTTGCGTCCAGGGATTATGCTTCCCCTGCTTTCACTGTAGTACTCCCGAAAGAAAAGAAAAGTTACTAAGCCAGTCAAACTCGAAAATAAATATATCGCTCTATCGATTTTGTTCATTACACATTCATGCAGTTTACACTTAAAAAAAGAAAAAGAAGTTTACCTTCTATATTTTTGTTGAAAGCTTTGTACGATAAAGTAGTATCCTCGCGTCACGTTAAGCCTAATCCTAATACTAGCTTGTATTTGCATTTCTATATATATTTGTAAATAACAAAGTTTAGTCTTCAAACAAAACAAAAAAAACTTGCATCAGTAAATAAATAATTTGTTAATTAATAAATGCATAAACAATTTATTAAACAACGACGATATTTATTTTCTTATAATTTCTCTCCCCCTCCCTATAAATAATAAGCTCCAACTTAAGTTGAGTGTGTAGAGGATTTGAATGGTTACAATTTCTTCGACATTTCTCGTTGCTTTAAGAACAAAATGTTACCAGTTGAATCTCATCAACTATTAATTATAATTACTGGTTACAGGTTTGTTTTTATTTCAATTACCAGTTGCACTCTCTTTCATCACCCATGAGGCCCTTACAGGCTATTCAGGGGCTCGCGGTCGCCCTCCACTGAGGCGTGCTTGAGAAGAGAAAATAACCCACTTGGTACATCTAGATTTTCGATTTCTTTTCCCTACATACTCTTCCATATGTTAAATTAAATACACTACAATTAAAAAAAAATTACTTGCATTATGGCAGCACTTTTCTGTCTGCAAGCTTTATACATCCAGCCCCTCCTTTCAGAACCAATCATAATACATCTTTTATTATTTCCCGCCCCCTCTAGTTAGAATATAATAAAAAAAAATCTGGTGAGAAACACTCACACAACTTTTACTTACTTCAGATTTCAAAATTGAAACTGACAAATTTTATAGCTACTGTACCACATTTAATAAAATGCGTCGGAGTTCGTCGAAAACTGAAAAAAAAACTGCTCAGTAAATGGCACTTCCAGTTTATTAATTTACTTGAAACTCGGAATTTTGGCTATCTATTTATTTCTAATTAATTTTGTTTGCATGGTAGAATTGTTTAATCAACTCTACAGAAAAATATAACCCCACCCCTCCTCCAAAAACTTCCTTAAATGATATTATCAGGAGAAATATTTGAAATAAAAATAGTAGCTCTTTATATGTGTAGTTTACATTGCTAGTTTAAAGAAAAATCTTGGAGCCGTTTTCAACAAAATATCAGAAAACTGAAAAATACATTTCAGTAAAAACGCACTTCCGGTCATCCAATTTTTTCAAACTTGGAATTTCAACAATACATTTACTTCTAATTAATATTATTTAGATGATGGAATTGTATAGTAAACTGAAATAGGCACTTTAGTGGAAAACCTCCCTAACCCATCCACCAAAACTGCCCTTAAATGAATTTTCCGAATGAGAAATATACCGAGAAATGTTTCGAATAAAAGTAGTAGCTTTTTGTATGTGTAGTTGATATACCATGTTTCAAGAATATTTTCGTAGTCATTTTTCAGAAAATTGCAAAAAAGTAAAGTAAAAAAGTGGTACAGTAGTACTTCCGGTTCAGGAATTTTGACAGTTGACCCGCTGTCGGATCCCATGGTGATATCTAAACGGAATATCAAGTTTGAAGTTCCTACAATTTTATAGTTTTTGAGCTATGCTGTTCACATACACATACACACACACACACACACACACACACACACAACAGTCCATTTTCTAAAAACCACTTTTTTGGGCTCAGGGGACTTCAGAATGGATATTTCCGGTGAAAAATCGATATCGAAAATCTGGCACAATTACAATACTTGCTCTTACTAGGCGTAAGAGAAAATCAAAATGAGTGTTTAGGACTAGATGAGGATTCATCTTTTAAGTTCTTGTACACTCTTAACCAAAAGAACGCTATTTCGAGCTAGATTTTACTAGTATAGGCTTCTTATAAATAAACTTTTTTTAATTTCATTATTAAATTGAAAATAATCGATTTCATTTTTGATTAAACATTTCTCAAAAATATTGTTTATACATAAACATCCTACCAAATTATTTTTTTAAACTTTAATTCACGCATGCTTCATATACTTGTTAAAATCACATTGTCAAAAAATAAATATCAACGTGCATACATTTTATGAATTATATATTAAACTTTTTAATGACTTTAATAGTCGAGTCAGTGATAAAAATATTTATTATTCATATATATACATATATATATATATATATTTATTATTCATGTGTATATACCTCCATAGCATTTCGCACCCCTATCTTTAAAATCTAGATTTAATGGTATAGTTTTAGATTGTAAAAATTTATTACTATTAATTAATTCCAAATTATTATATATTATATGCTTGTTTGAAACGAACATAAATTGCCCACAAAGGGTAATTGTTACATGCAGTTACTTGTAGTAAGCGTCTGTAGCGACGTCTAGCTAGCTCAGTACTCCATGCACTTCGTCATAACAGTACACAATACAATTAAACTACATACACTCTACACTTTACAGACAAGGACATACACAGAACACAAACTAGGGACTACTTTCCTAGTTAATTGGAGTAAGCGAAGGGAGAAAGAAGGGATTAGTTCAGTAGTGGCAACGCAGTAGTCACGGTTTCGAATCCAGCATGCTCCCCCTTAGATTTTCTCTTCCTAGGTGCTTCTACAGCTCACTATCCGGTGATGGACAGTGTTGTATGTAGCTAGAGAGCGCTGCTCGGCGGCCAACAGTGCACTGAGTAGGCTTGGATGGCACAGTAGATCTTTCAGTTTGCCGTAAAATAATCCCTTATAACAATCTAATGAACGTAATTATTGTGGGAAATTATGAACAAACTTCATTATTCCAAGATGGATAAATCTGAAAAGAGATGATTGGGGTTGCTATTCTACACTTTAGCTCTCTACCTTACCTGAACTTTGCTAGTTTTTTTTATTTTTTTTTTTATTTTTAGAAACGTAATGTATTGTTTATAGCACAGAGCTGATAAAATCGTTCCTGATCTGAATGGCAACAAATTTTGACGTAGAAGTACATTACAGATTGATAAGCACCCTACATTGTAGATTGTTGTTGGGGATTATTGTACTGCGACCTAAAAGATCTACTGTGCCCCCCGGAGCCTTCTCCAATGCACAGCCAAGCAGCGTTCTCTAGCTACAGATAACACTGCCCATCACCGGACAGTGAGTTGTAGAGGCTCCTAGAAAGAGACTAAAGGCAGCTTGCTGGATTCGAACCTGGGACCTCCGCGTTGCTAGTCCAGCGCTCTACCACTAAGCTAATCTCTTCTTTCTCCCTTGGCTTTCGCCAATAAACTAGGAACGGAGACCCTAGTTTGTGTACTGTGTTTGTCCTTTCTGTAAAGTGTAGAGTATATGTAGTTTAAGTGTATTGTGTACTGTTCTGATGAAGTGCATGGAGTATTGAGCTGTGAATAACCATGGGGTGTCACTCCAAGTAACTGCATGCAACAGATAAACTGCTTGCCGGTAATAAACACGCTAACTGTATAAACTCATTAGAAGGAACAGATATGGTGTATAACGTAATGATTTGATCCTATTTTTGCTTTTGCATTCAACTTTTATGTTTGGCCTTCGTAAAACTGTTGTTAAAAGTAAAACATAACTAATTTATATATACATATTTTTTTTAATAAGTTTAAATAAATAATACCATAATCTTGTTCAACTTCCCTTTAATTCAAATCAGCTGGGTTTTCCAATATCATTTTATTTTTTTTATAGCCCCACAAATAAAAAATAATAATTACCTAGGAAATGTCCCCTTCTTATAATCTATGTATTTTATCAAATTACAATTTATAATTTTATTGTATTCACTTTTTTGTGAAAATAACTTAGCTGATCAGTGAGTATAGTATTTTTCCTTTTTACTATTAATTTGTAATATTTTTTTTTTTTTGTATTGTTCATTATTGATTTCATCCTAAATTTTCAAAATTAGGTTTTCACAATAATAGTCCTTTGAAACACCTAGAAATTAGGAAAGAAATTTTGAGAAATTATTAAAAAACATAAGTTTCGTGTATTATTTAGTGATCCACACTTCACTTGAAGTTAAGATTATTACTCAAAAGAATGGTTGTTTATGACCGAAATCTAAAAAAAAAATGTGATTCTATTATATAATGTAACATTTCATGGACGTTTGTCACGATTACTTGATGGATTTCTATGGATAAGAATTAACCAACTTGACGTTTTTTTATCTACTCTCCAGTTCCAATTGGCAAATAATTACTTTCGCCAAGTGTTTTAACGACAATTTTTTTAAAAAAAATTGCATTGTCCCTTAAGTTAAATTGGAGAATTGTTATATAATATATCCTTATCTATACAATAAAAATGGCTTACTACAAAACTAAAGCTGGACCTACTTTGTATGCGTTACTTTTAATAAAAAACATGGATTATTAAATTTACCAATTTTCAAACTAAAAAATGTATTTAAATAATACGACACATTAATGTCAAACGTGAACCTAATATTACCTACTTTATTAAACAAACAAAGACTTTAAAATTAACTTGTATTTTTAAAGAAGTATAAAGATTATAATAGTTTTCTAAAAAAACACAATATCACCATAATATACACTCTACAACTGTGTGATGGATGCAAGAAACATAAAAATATATTAATTTATAAATAAATCAAAATTAAGAAAAAGATTGACATTCCCTTGCAAAAGGACAAGCCCAGGTATAAGAAAACAGTTACTGGTACGGTCAAGAACAATTATGGCATTGTACTACCCCTTCTCCTCACAGGGGAGGAATTGAAGAAACAAAGAGAAGAGATATTTTAAAGACAGACTTGTGCTACAAATCAAGGTGGAAGCATCAGAGCTATACCAGTATTGCGTTATAAGAATTCATTATAAGTTTTATTTGTGATATTCAAAGTACTTAATTTCTCTTAAGGAGTAATATATTTAATTTAATCTACCAGTGTGTTCTTAATTATTCTTATACTTTATCTTTTCCTCAAACATACTTACAAGCCTTTATACAAGACCGCTCGTGCTACACAACCAACTACACATCATCACACCATTACATTACAACTGTAACCATTTACCCGCCAGTTTTCAAAATATGTACCTCCTCCATTTGTCAATTCAATGCCTGCATTACTGGTTTATTGTTTAACAAAATATAAGATATTTACTTTCGGATTCTTAACAATACTGTTTTTTTAAGAGATAGGGCTGTCAACCCTATGCTAAACCTCCGCTGCTTTGGAGGGCCTAGAATTTCAGAGGTTTACTCCCCTGGCCTATAGGCCTCAAATTAGGTACGTTAGCTCTAATTTGTGTACTGTTTGTGCCTTTGTAGAAAATGTAATATGTGTGTGTACTTTTCTGGTGAGTGCGCAATAATATACTGAGCTCAGGTGGCAAAGCGGCTGACACAATATTCCGATAATATTCTATGTGATTATCAGACGGGGTTTCCGCAGAAACCGATCAACAATAGATCCATATCTTTGCAATGCGGATGATGCATGAAAAGTGTAACGAATATAATATAAACTTGCATCAACTATTTGTTGATTTTAAACAAGCCTATGATAGCTTATTTAGGAGCAAAATGTTTAATATTTTTGCAAGAGTTCGATATTCCCCGTAAGTTAATCAATTTGGTGAGAATGTGTCTAAACAATTCGGCTGCTAAAGTGAGAAGTCAAGGAGGTTGCTCTGAAGTTTTCAGTATAGATCCAGGCCTCAGACAAGGTAATGTTCTGTCCACGATTTTGTTCAATCTCAACCTAGAAAAAGTTATGCGGAGCATTGATATAAACCCAAACGGTACGATTTTTAAACGAGCCAAGCACATTCTAGCATATGCTGACTAGAAAGAGGTAGTCCCCAAAAATTGCTAACTACAAAGTATCTATTTACTGATGAAGAAGACATAGAATTTAATAATATGAGGGGTTCTAAAGGCCGGTCGCAGGAGAAGTGACAAGCTGATGAAAGTTATGATTTAGTTTTGTACAATGAGTCTGAGGAAGTTTCCGTTGAGAAAGATACCGAGTAGGGAGAGGCAGGTTCTGCCTTGTGACAGAGACATACTACGGGTCAAATCAGGATGGATTTTTAACGAAATTTTTTTGACTGGTCCCCTAGGATGGCTAAAAGGAATGTAAAATATTTAGGATACGTGTAATTTTTCATTTACTTATTTTCTTGAAAACTTGGGTCTTAATCAGACCCCTTTATACAACATGTATTTCCGGTGAAAATTAACTTCTGTAAAGATCGCAAAGTTTCCTCTTATACAAAGTAAGAAAAAAAAAAATTTGAGTGAAGAATTACTCAACATAACCTTTCTCTTATACAACCATAAAATTTACAAATTTTTGTGCTCAAATTTGAATTATTTACTCAGTTGTCCTAAAATAAATTTAGAGATAGTTGGGGACACATGGTCTACTCAAAGCAACGAGACCTTGAAGAGATTATACGTAGAGTCCAGAAGTCAGTGCCAATAAAAATTGAATACAACCAAATACATTTAATATATAATGTTTAGATTCCTCTAAACACCATAAAAATCTACGGAAAAATACTGCCAATTAGAAGTATAGTTAACATTCTAAGTATTAAAAAAATTACACTCAAGCCGTTTTAGAGAAAATCTAATTAATTAAAAAAACCATAGCTGTAAAATTGCAATTCTAAGTTCCAAATGACTTTCTTCAAATTTGGAATTCCAGCGATGTTTTTAGTTCTCCTTAAAGTTATTAGTTTTTTTTTTTTTTACAGCTATACATTAAAATGTGGTAGTATTTTAGAGGAAAGCTTAACATTGCTGCTCCTAAAGGAAAACTAATTTTCCTTAAAAAATTGTTTAAAGAAAATTTATACGTACATACATACATAAACGGCGCTAGAGCCCAGTTCGAGCCTTGGCCACCTTCAGGAACTGCTCACTGTCCATCGCTCTTATTCTGGCAGCTATCTCTCCAACCTGCTCCATCCATCCATCTCTTTTTTTGGCTTGTCAATTTACCTTACCTTACAATTTTCTTGGATATTTTGTCATCTCCCTACTCCTTTGTACATGGCAAGCCCATGTACACAGTTCACTTATTTGTACATAATTTACAATGGAGATATCCTTAAAAAATTCATACCACTCGGCACATTGTGTCTACTCCTCGTATCAACGTTATACACATTTTTATATGTAGATAATGTATGGGGTTTTTTAAAAAAAAATCATTTGGGCTATTTTCAAGAAAAACACGAAAAATTGAAAAAAAAAAAAAAAAAAATTCGGTTCCCGGATTTTCACTAAAACCGTATTTATCAAATGCTGCGATTTTTTTTTTATAAATATTTTGTTCACATACACAAACATACTCAAACTCACACACATACAAAGAGAAACCACTCGTTAAAAGCAGGAATAACTATTTCTGTTCTTGACAGTTACAAATCATATTTTTAGTAATAAATGCCTATTATTTTAGGCGAGCTTTTAACGTCAAACTACCAATTAGGTGTCGAAGGCGGTGGTTGAAGCACCTAGTTTATTATTAACATTTTGTAAATGAATATAAAATTTAGCAGTTATACGCGGGATTCGAACTGGTGACCTCCTAGTTACAAGTCCATGCTCATAACCACTACACCAACACCCGCCCCAATATATATACGTATTTTTAACAATATTCCAAATAATTTATTTGAAATAACGTATTTTTAAATAATTTTTTGCTCAATGACAAATAAACTTTGCGCCAATGATGGTTGATTAGACTCCTTAAAAATAATACAGAAATTTTATTTCTAAATCTTTAAAAATATTTTCCAGATATCCTTACCAAAGATTACTTACTAGAAGATGGCATGAAAGAAGATTAAAACCTAAATTTAATTCTAATCCCAAAATGGGGATTTATAATGAAATTAAACAATCATCATCAAATGTTTGTCCATCTTGTGAACAAGTATATCGTTTACAAAATAAGTATCCATGGGAGATTAATTGCAAACATTTATCACTGCATTATTTTACAACAGAATGGCCAATGGAATCAAGCCCGATAACATATAAAGCAGTAGCGCCAGCTGGCGAAGGTTCTATTATAGAAGTAACCACCGATGATAGTTCAAAAATTATTTACAGAAATTTAAGTTCTTATTTAGATAAATTTACATTGAATCCATTGTTGAAATTTAAAATAAGTTGAATACAATTTAAATAAATTACAAAAGGGTAAATATTTTTGTTTTTTTTTATTTACATATATTTTTGTATTTAGCTTTATATTATATGACTGAACAAATATAATTAAAGTCTAAATAGTACTTGTGTAGTTGAGCGTGTTGATAGCTATTATGTAATGCCCGCTGGCGTTTAAAAAATACAGGGTGTTTGTTGGAAAACAATTGCTATAGGTAATAAAAAATAAATATTTTCTTTTATACATAGAATCTGCACACAAAATTTATATTGGCCATGGGAATCCATGTTTGGCTCTCTGACAAAGGCAGGTAGATTACGATTACAATATAGTCCAAAGGAGTAGCGCTTTCATCAAACGTGATAACTTAAATCACAAGTTAAAAACTGTAGTTTGTAAGAAATTCAAACAGGAAAATTTATTACACTGAAGAAGGTAATAAATTTGGCGAAACGTCGGTGAAAAGAGTTGTGTTTGACCAAACCTTAATATTGTAGTGGAAGAACGAAATGAAAAATAATAGTTTTTAAAAATAATTTAGAATACTTTATAATGTGAATTTAACTTCAAAAAGAATGTATTTTACTGTCAGGTACTGTAAATTTGGATCATTAAACTGAGGCACAAAATCCCGTTAGGGTAACTCCTTTGTATAAGAGAATTCCCCCACGAGAGAGAGAGCAATTCCAAAGAAGAGAGTCTAATATTAGCTTTAAAAGAGTAAAGAGTAGACAGTCTTAACTCAGCCTTCAAACCATACAGGCATTCTACTTCCAAAGCCAGAACACTTCAGGAATTGCTCTCTTAGTATCAGTGCCAGTTATAAGTTAAAACATAAGAGTTTAGCATCTAATCTAGATTAATTAATTGATTTATACTAATCGCTGTGATATTATAAAGCTATTTAAATTCAGTTAGAAAATATATTTATTTTATAATCAGTGGTGCTTTCTTAATTATTCTTATTACTTCTATCTCAAACATAATTACAAGCCCTTTTCACTAAAACGCTCACGCCACAAGCTACCCACAAATACATCCACACCATAACATTACAATATCCTTTTTACAATATAATGTTTATAATGATTGTTAATGTTATAAAGTTGGCAATACTGTAATTTTTACTTTCTCTTACTCCTACTAAAATGAAGTTTTTGTAATCTTATCAAATTTTCGATATGAAGTTTTCACCGGAAATATCCGTTCTGGTAAAAAAAAAAAAATTGGTTTTTAGAAAAGGGTGTGTGCGTGTGTGTACGCGCACGTAGTATTGTTTACATGAACAGCATAACTAAAAAACGAAAAATCGCAGAAAGTTCAAACTTGATATTCCGTTTAGGTATCACCATGGGATCCGACTGTACGTTACCTGTCAAAATTCCTCAACCGGAAATATCACTTATCTTTGTCTATGCTGTAAATATATAGTGGCTATTAAGGTGGTGGGTGGCCCGAGATACTTTACTATACCGGACAGTTATAATACTGGATTATTGATAAATGTGCGGCATGTAATTCAATGTACTATTTGCCATCAAAAATAGTTTCTTTTTTTTTTCTTTATTTACAACGACAGATTTATTGTCATAAGTAAATTTGATGAGAGCAATAAATAAAAAAATACAAGACAAAACAAAATATAAATGAAGTCACCCAGTGGTGGCCCTTCTTAAGAGTATCTATGCGAGGCCATATTCGCCGCAGACGTCTGGGAGGATTATCAGGGAGTAACCGGGATGAGAGTCGACGAACGAGAGGATGAAGGTTCGTGGAATTTTTTGTAACGGATTTTGATGATATCTTAAAGGAAAGGGATATTGAAGTCATTGTGGATAGTTACATTTGATACATAATAGAGAGCATTAACTATGGTCCTAAGGATTTTGGATTGTTGGGATTGGATACGTTGAAGATTTGAACACTTGGTTGAACCGCACAGTTCAGGACCGTATGCCCATATTGGTTTAAGAAATGAAGTATATATAAGTCGTTTCTTTGAAAATCGTGACCTGTTCTTTTAAGAAGTCTGTATCGTGTAGTGAGTTCCTATCTTTTGGATCGTGTATGGGAATTCCAAGTTAACCTTTTGTCAATATACAACCCAAGATAGCGGACGACATCAACTGTTGGAAGTGGGACATGGTTATAAAATAGAGGTGGAAGAGTTATCCGGCGTAATATGAAGGTGATTTGCTGACATTTACTTTCATTGATTTCGATTTTCCACTTTTTGGACCAGGTTTATATTTCTGTGAAATGATATTGTAGGTTTCTATATGAAATTACAGAATCAGGATGAAGAGAGAGAATAGCAGTGTCATCTGCATTGGTTGATCAAAAATAGCAAAATTCTTAAGCCATACCACCACCTTAATCGATTATAAATATATATTTGTTGTGTGGTTGGTTCCGCAGAGCTAGATAACATCAGAGACATTTTCCGTGATAGCCTGCTTCATTTTGTGCTCATGACCGGTTTCAGGCGTTCACCCAGACAGTGTGATAACACAGACTTGCATACAAAAAATTCAGTTTGCACACTGACTGGTCTTTTTAATTGTATTTAAAAATCTAAACTCTTATACTAGGTCAAGAGGAGGGGTACGGTGATGGTACCTGAGTGGGAAAAGAATCACGTGTTTGGGTTGTTTAAGGGGCAAATTTTTACTTAAAATGGAAACTATATGTGAGTCTAATTTTTAAACTTTGTTGTTGGAGGGAGATTCACTTGACAATTACATAATCGGAATAAGTTTAAAATTAAATCAAATAACGATTTAAATTACCATAATTAGCAGTATATATATGTGCAGGTTGTTTGATGTGACTAAACATATTTTGCATTTCACCCTTCACAATTCGCACGTATGTATACCTAAATATGGTTTTTTATAATTATGCATTCCACTCAACATTTTACCGTTCACACAACATTCATATTATACTTAATCCACGATGTGTACTTAACTGTGTTTTTTTTTTAAACTAGCAGATTGAAAACTAATCTAAAAGTAAAATTTGTTTTTTTGGTCCATGTATACTATTTTTATTGTTAATTGCGTTTCTATTACTATTGTGAAAAGAGTGTTTTGAATAATGGTATAATATAAATATAAATCTTACATAAAACAAATTTCTCAAATGCCGTCCAGGATTTAATCAATTATTTTTTTTTTTTCAGAAAATACTCGAAAGATTTTCCGCTTTTCCCATTCTCCGGTACCATTATTTATGTAGGCGATAGTTTCTCGCTTCTTTAAGTACTACTAAAAAAAAATGCTAATGCCGTAGGAAGAATTCTTTAACGAAAAAATGACTCACTTCAGTAGAAAATCAATTTTTCCGATGTAAACCATAGAAAATATACGGCACAGTGGGTGAAACTTATTATTACATTCAATAGGACTGGGAATCGGTGAATTTTATTCGGAAACTAATTGCATACTTTTTACTTTCTCTTACTCCTAGTAAGAGGAAGTATTGCAATCGTGTCAAATTTTCGATATCGAGTTTTCACCGGAAATATCCGTTTTGAGGTCCCCTGAGTCCAAAAAAGTGGTTTTTAGCAAATGGTCTGTGTGTGTGTGTGTGTGTGTATGTATGTATGTATGTATGTATGTATGTGAACAGCATAGCTCAAAAACGAAAAATCGTAGAAAGTTGAAATTTGATATTCCGTTTAGAGGTCACCATGGATTGACTGTACGTTATCTGTAAAAATTCCTCAACCGGAAGTACCACTTTACTAGTTGATTTTTTACTTTTTTGCGATTTTCTCAAAAATGGCTCCGACGATTTTCTTTAAACTTTAAACATCAACCACACATACAAAGAGCTACAACTTTTATTAGAAACATTTCTCCGGGAAAATGCATTGAAGGGCACTTTTGGGGGAGGGGTGGGGTTAGGTTTCCATCTAAAGTGCTATTTAAGTTTATTAGACAATTCTGCCATCTAAATAATGTTAATTAGAATTAAATATGTTGTTGAAATTCCGAGTTTGGACAAAATCGGATAACCGGAAGTGCGTTTACTTTACCACTTTACTAAATGATTTATTCACTTTTTCGCAATTTTCTCAAAAATGGCTCTGACGATTTTTTTGAAACTTCGTACATAAACTAAACATGCAAAGATCTACAACATTTATCTAAAACATTTCTCTGGGAAATTTCTTTTAAGAGCACTTTTAGGGGAGGGGTGGGGTTAGATTTTCATCAAAGTGCTATCCTAGTTCATTATACAATTCTATCATCCAAACATAATTAGTTAGAAATAAATAGATGACTGAAATTCCGAGTTTCAAGAAAATTAGTAAACCGGAAGTGCGCTTTTACTGAACAGTTTTTTGAGTTTTCGACGAATTTCATTAAATTTGGTCCACAAACTATAAAATTTATCAATTATCATTTTGAGAACAGGAGTAAGAGAAAGTTGTGTGAGTGTTTCACACTAGATTTTTTTTTTTTTTGCAATTAGTTGCAAATACTAATAATAAATAAATTGTTTGTGGGGAGGGACCAAGCCCTATGCTATCCAAAGCCCTTCTGGGCCCATATAACTACCCCAACGTTCGGAGCTTTCTCCGTGCACTGCCGGCCTCCGGACAGTGTTCTCTCATTACAGACAACACTGTCCATCTCCGGACAGTGAGCAGTAAGAGGCTCCTAGGAAGAAAAAATCTAAAGGCAGCAGCTGAACTCGAATCCGGGACCGCCGCATTCCTAGTCTAGCATGCCACTAAGCTAATTTCTTCCCTTTGCAAATACTAACTAGACAGATCTAATACGTTTATTTGAAACATTTTTCGACCCAAGGAATTGTGGAAATCTGAACCAACGGTGCCTACAAAAGTATGTAATCCGACCTTTCTAAGTTGGAGCACTGAAAGTTCATAAAAAAAAAAAAATATGTCAGGTTTATAACTCTATAAATTACAATATGAGAAAGCCGAATGTGTAGTTCATATAAGATTCTTTTATTTCGTTGTAAAAAACTCTTTCGTAAATTTAAAAAAATAAAATAAAATATTATATTATTGTACATATTTTACAAATATTCTCATTAAATATAAAACTTTTTATATTGCATTATATTTTTATAGAATTTAAAATGTTTTCAAGAACTTTACCACAAATATTATGGACTTTTACAGGGTACCAAGTAAATGACTACATCATAAAGCCAGTTTCCATAAGTTCCTCATAAATATAGAAGCATTATTTTTATTATACTTTTTACTAACTTCAGTTTAACTTCTTTTTTTTTTTTTTTTTTTAGTCGTTGCATTTTGTTTAAATCTACAGCGCAATTTTTTTATTTGTTTCTACTTTATTATAATTTATGAATATATTTCTATAAATTATTATCTGTAAACAGATGTTTTGTTTAATGAATCAACAAAATTAGTCTCCAAAAAAATCTGATATGAAACACTCACACAACTTTCTCTTACTCCAGTTTTCAAAATTATAATTGACAAATTTTTAAAGTTTGTGTACCAAATTTAATGAAAATCGTCGAAAACTGAAAAAAAAAACTGTTCAGTTAAAGCGTACTTACGGTTTACTAATTTTCTTGTAGCTCGGAATTTTGGCCATCTGTTTATTACTAATTCATTTTGTTTTTGGATGATAGAATTGTATAATCAACTATAACACTTTAGAAAAAAACATAACCCCCCTCCTCCTCCTCCTCCAAAAGTACCGTTAAATGAATTTTGCCAGAGAAATGTTTGTAATAAAAGTTGTAGATCTTTGTATGTGTAGTTTATATATGAAGTTTCAAGAAAATCGTCGGAGCCATTTCTGAAAAAATCGCGAAATAGGAAAAAAAAATCATTTATTAAAGGTGGTAAAGTAAACGCACTTCCGGGTATCCGATTTTTTCGAAACTTGGAATTTCAACAACATATTCAATTATAATTACCATCATATAGATGATAGAATTGTTTAATAAACTGAAATAGCACTTTGAATGAAAACCTAACCCCACTCTTCCCCCATAACTGCCATTAAAGAAATTTTCCCAGAGAACCATTTTAAATAAAAGTTTTGGCTCGTTGTGTGCGTAGTAGATATGTCAAGTTTGAAGAAAATCGTTGGAGCAATTTTTGAGAAAAATGCAAAAAAGTAAAAAAATCAACAAGTAAAGTGATACTTCCGGTTGAGGAATTTTGAGAGTTGACCCACAGTCAGATGCCATGGTAATACCTAAACGGAATATCAAATTTTAACTTTCTACGGTTTTTCGTTTTTGAGCTATGCTGTTCATAAATAAATAAATATATATATATATATAAACCAATTGCTAAAAATCACTTTTTTGGACTCAGGGAACCTCAAGACGGATATTTCCGGTAAAAACTCGATATCAAAAATTTGACATGATTACAATACTTCAATTCGATTACAATACTAGAGGAGTAAGAGAAAGTAAAAAGGTGTTTAAAAACAACTTCATATCCATGCATTTCTATAGGCACATTAGGTTCATGCTTGCATTCTTTTGAAAGAGCTAAATAACTCTTGCTACTCCTTTCAAAGTAACAAAAGAGCGCGTGGAGTGCCGGAAGAATCGCGTTGTGTCTCTAAGCTGGATACACAATGACAAAGTTTTAGCGCTTCTTCTTTTTCTCTGGCGTTACCTCTCTACACACAGTTTGAGAATTCCATTCTCCAGAATCTGAACCAGTTCTTCTTATCCTGCACCAAGTTTCGATTGCTTCAAGATAATTTTCTTATAGAGAATGCGTTGACCGGTCTTCCTATTTCGATCTCCGACTCCTTCTTCCCATTCGTACCTGTACCTGAACTTCCTAGTTATCCTATGCATGCAGGTGGGTTCCATTCGCAGTAGAAAATCGAATTACCTCATCATTTTACTCGTTTATTGCATTCTTAGCAGCTTTGCATTTAGAATGCACTTATCATTATTTTTCCAACTTTGTCCTACCTTATTTTCTCTGAATTATCTTCCTCAATTATCTCATCTCAAACATTTCTTGGCTGAGTTGAACGAACAGTTGCACTGAACTTTTCTCTGAAAATCCGCATCTATAAAGCATCCAGCGCTGGGGGAATGTCCATTCCCTTCTCTATCTTCTTATCATCAAAACTGATTAACTAATATTGCATCGTGTTTTCTTCATTACTCTTCATACAAAGCACTTTCTGGTAAGAATCATTTTAGACAATTCACGTTGGTATTTTAAAATGGGTTTGAGAAGGAAAGAAGTTGGGTTAGATTGATAAATAAACTAGAAGTAAATGTGAACACTGTATAATAGAAAAGTAGTACAAACTGCCTGGCCTCTACACTGAAATATATAAAATGGTAGTGAGAGTTAAAGGTTGATGACGCATTGAGACTGCTGTATGAACTCTGCTGCAAGACTGTCGGTATACTCGCTCCTATGGCTGACACAGATATGACTCTCTCTCTCTCTCTCTCTCTGTGCTTAGGATCCCTCTCTTTGGATCCTATTACATATTATTTCATTCTCTGTTTTAGACATTTTTATTTCGTTATCACGTTTCGTTTTTATTACTTTTTTTATCACAATTCAAACAGTGCAACAGATTTTATTTTTAATATTATAATAAGGTAGATTTTATTTTAGTTTCTTCTTTTTTTTTTTTAAATACGAAAACACAGTAATATATTTATAATTAATTTGCATAACTTAGCTTTAAATTCAGAATTGAAACAATAATGTAATTTCTCACATCTGCTGTCAACGTCAGACACAACAGCAATCCACACTACAATGCAATATTCATGTTTTCCAAAGGAAATCACTACAATCTGATGGGTCTGCTTCACCTTTTTTTTTTTAAATTTCATCTCTCACATTTGAATAGTTTACTATTTTCTTTTATTGATTTGTCAGTACAATGCACATCTATTATGTCAAATTAGACAAAGCGGTGGAAAAAAGTTTCACTGAATTTCATTCCCATATAATATTATAAAAGTAATAAATAATGACTATTTCTGTTAGCAAGAGATGCATACATCCTATAACCGATCACAGATGTCGTTGAAGGCATATAAAAAATTATCTTAAAAATTATTTTATTATTCTTTAATTTAATCCAAGTTAATAGATCCAACTTCATGATTGGGAATCAAATCCAATAATGCTTTACAACTGATAAATGATTTTATTGCCTTTTTATAAAAGAACAAACAATTATTCCCTTTATTAAGCTAATAATTATAATTCCCAATTTAATTCTAGTTTCAGTTTCCGCATTGCAGCCTAGATCAATGCTTCTGAAACTTTTTGCCCTCAAAAAATGCTTGCGACCCTCCAGCTATAGATTATATAGATTATACAAAGTGTACACACAAAAAACTTTATTACTATAAATGTTGAACTTACATTTTCAGGTACGTCCTTTGGTATGTTTATGTGATGGATGCAAGAAACTTGAAATAATATTAAATTTTAAATAAATCTAAATTATCAAAATATGTTGCAAAGGACCAGCCAGGTATAAAGTCCTGTTACTCGTACGGTTCAAGAACAATTATGGCATTGTACTGTACTACCCCTTCTTCACACAGGGGAGGAATTGAAACAAAGAGAAGAGATATTTTAAGACAGACTCGTTCTAGCTACCAAAGTGAAAACATCAGAGCCATATCAAGTTTTAAGAGTTATTCCAATTAATTTATAAGCATATTGTTGTTAACTTAATTTCTCTTAGAGAATATATCTTTTGAAAAACAGTGCGACTTCCTTATTATTGCTAACACTTCATTCTCTTTTAAAATTACAAACTTATAAGCCCTTTTCACTAAAACGCTCGTGCTACACACTACCACTACTACAAATACAACTCCACACCATTACATTACATTGGTGCCAGCTGTTTGGGATATTTTCAACGAGAATCCACAATTTACAAGTACGTAAAAATTTTAATTTCATAATTAAACAAATTATCCATCAGATAATTTGATTGCTTTTTTTAAATTACTTTCTCAGCGGAAATATCTTCAATATTTCCCATTATTGAATTTTCTAGTGAATTTCATTTTTAAATTTTTGTAATTGTACCATTTGTATCTCAATCCCTTTCGAATTTTGAATTTATGAGTGTACTTAATAGATCCCAAATTATAAAGATATTAAGCGATAATAACCTTTCTGTTGGAGGCAATTTACTCCAATTACGTAGACGTCTTGAAAAATATAATCTTTCCCCAAGTAATTTATTCAATTCCAAAATGTATAAGATAAATGGACAAGACATGGGCATCGACGCTGCTGTAGAATATTTACTTGCGCAGCAGCAATTAGCAAATCCTCCAATTAATAATCAACCTAGTCCCTTAAGGAATTTGCAATTAATCAATAGCTTACCTACCTTCGATGGCGAAAATTCAGCCAAAGTGTCAGATTTCCTTGACCAAATTAGCCATTGTGCTAGTCTTTCTGGCTGGGACGACGCTGCTAAATTAGAAATATTAGCACTTAGACTCTCAGGTTCTGCAAAAATATTTTACGACACCCAGAAAGCGGAATTACAACGCCAGGGTACAACTATAACGTATCCTCTAATTTCAGAGCGACTTCTAGCCCGATTTCGTAAGGAAAAAACACCCTTAGTCCTCTTACAACAGATGACTAATATTCAGTCCTTGCCCACTGAGTCTCCTGAAACATTCGCGGATAGGATTAGACATATCCAATCCGCCATTCATTTAAAAGCTCAAGCTAACCCACTCGAGGCCTTACAAGCAATTCTAGATAAACTGGCCACTGATGCATTCTTGAAGTCACTTCCTCAACCGCTTCGTAATGAGGTGCGAACGAAGCTTCCTCAAAAATTAGATGAAGCACTTTCCTATGCCAATGCCCTAAAAGAAGTTCAGGCTTCTGAAACAAACCCCACAGTTTTCGCTGTAACTTCGAAAAATTCTAATCGTACACCTCCATCTCCTTGTCGTTACTGTGGACAAATGCATTTCCACAGAGAATGCCCGCATCGTAATAAAAGTCAAAAGCCACAATTAAAACCAACTACCACTTGTAGAGTATTTAATGTAATAAAGAACAGACCTTGTCGCCATTGTTCCGGTCCACATTTTGACGTGGACTGCACCAACAAATTGCAATCAAAACCTCGCACTAACTTTGGCAAAATGCCTAAGAAATGTAATATTCCTCAATATTTTAATCACAGAGCAAATAGTAATAATCGCTATAATAATAATCAATATTATAGTAATAATCATAGTCCTCGAATTAATTCAAACAATTCGCGATTTAACCCTTATTCAGACAGACCCCAGTATAGTCATAATAATAATAATGGTAGCAATAACCTCCAAAATAGGCCCACTTGCCAATTTTGTTCTAAATTTGGACATACGGCTCGTAATTGTTTCCAAATACAGCCCAAAACGAGTTAGCCCTCAGTCGCTTTCTCGAACACCTGATATCTCATAGACCAAGGTTATCTCATACCTGCTTCCATCAGTCCTGACTAACCAGGTAATACCTAATTATGGCATCACGTCCCTTCATTTGCATGCGGACAATGTCAAAAATTTTCTGGCGAATACATACTTTCGCAATTAAAGGGCAATTCAATTAGTACTTGTAGAAACGTTCTTACAGGGCAATCATTAATTTGCGCACGTATCTAACACTTAATAAATTCAACATTCAATTTTCAACTAGTACTCAAACGCACCAATTTAGTACTAATCGCTAAGTTCACTAAAATCCCTAGTAACTAGCCACAAAATTTCTGTGCCACCTCGCGCACACAATACATAACACAACAATAGAGAATCTCTTGAAATAATTCTCAATCTATCACGCTTCTTAGCTTTACATACTACACCACATGTATATATTTAATTAATACCATATAATAAAAAAAAAATGCATGTAATCAATTAGTTAGACTTAAGAACTAAAATGTATATTACTTACAATAATTAAAATTTATTTTATTTGCAGAATCCAAAATGAACAGTAAACTTATTGCTGCTTAGTTAACACATTTTTCTTTCTGTTCCAGCGACGACGATTCAATGCAGAAATTGAGAAATTCTTAAATAATTGACATTGATTTAGTATAAATTTTTCATTATGATATACCTAATAATATAATTATATACCTAATATTAATAATTTGTATATATTTTTTTTTGCAGATTTAATGTCTAAAGCATAATGCCTATATAGTTTGATGTTTTGATGTTTATTTAGATATTCATATGTATCTAATTTTTTTCAGTCGCTTTAAAAGAAAACTGCATTACCTTATTTTTTTATATATTTGTCGATCTTTTGATTTATTAATCTAACATTTTTCTAATATTTCTTTGTTTTCTTAATGTATGTTCAAGGTACCTAGAAAGCACAGCATAGCTGAACAGCTCTTGGATTACGACGGCCCAAATATGCATGCATACCCCACAAAGTAGCTACTTACCTTAATAACTTAATATTTACTTCAATAGCAAAAAATGTCTTAGTTATAAGAGCTTTCCATAAAATTAAGTGTTCAGCAATATTTTAATTTAACATTAATTTAATTTAAAATTTCTCTTTCCAGAATCAAACTTCTTCACAGCTACATCATTGCATGTGTATGCATGAACTGCATGTCTATGAATGTATGCATGAATTGCATGTCTATGAATGTTGCATGAAAATAGCATGTTAGCCATGTATTTATATATATATAAATTAATTTTGTGTTTAAAAGAATTAGTTTCAGATCAAACATTCTACAAAAGGAATTGATACTAAACTTCGGATTCCTCATAATCCTATAATCCTCCTACAAACACACATAAAACTAAACTAAATCAAACAAACATTTAAACTAATAATGAATCGATGAATTCGCTACGTATACTAATATTACCACAACTACACACTGAGAACGATCACAATTATAACCTACGATCATAGTAAATAAGACTACACAAACTGAAAATTATATATATCTGTTTGCAAATGCAACAGTTACTATTTGTTATCGATGTACAACTAGGTTAACAATTTTCATTCCACAAGATGAACACCAACTAACTGCACGTATTTCCAAAGGGAAATAACAAAATATACACAAATATGCCTGCACATGCAGCAATTAATAAATTAGACATACAAATATTACTTCAAGATGGACAAGAAAAGGACGCCAACTGGACTTATTCCAAATGGAATACTCACAAACTGCACAAATTTCCAAAGGGAAATAAACTTACACGACATTTCCAAAAGGAAATAAAATAACACCACAGCATTTCCAAAGGGAAATTGACTAACGACCCAACATTTCCAAATGGAAAGGGATCAACAACACAATATTTCCAAATGGAAATTGAAAACATACTTAATCACATAAAAACAAACAAATCTTTAACTAAAATCTTAACACCTTATCTTACTAATTAGCTCTCTTCTAAAAACCTTATTCAATACCTTTCCTTCATTTTTTGTTTTGTTTTGTTTTAATGTATTTTTATCACCACTCTAATAAATAGATTTCGTGGTGCTATATATGTATTTTATTAAACTTGTTCATTTAAATTTTACTGCTTACTTATTTATTACTATAATTTTTTCTGTAATGTATCCATAATATTTTGAATTATTTAAAAATTTTTCGTTTATATAGAATCACTTCAAGAAAAACATATGCATTTTCGTCTATATAGAGTCATATTAACAAAAACACATATATGCATATAGAGTCATTTCAAGAACTCAAGAAATTACATCCATCACCATCACACAGAAGCCTACATTGATCGCCTTGTCTACCCTTGCCAGTTACATCTTCATCAGCAACACTCTCACTCGCCAAGCAGTGTTCGCATATCAGCCTACCACCACAGCAACGCTCACTTACTCACGCAGCGTTCGCTCGAGTATAAGATATCCAAACACCACAGCAACGCTCACACCTTCAAGCAGCGTTTGCTCCAGAAGAAGATGACTGCAGCCTACAACACACAGCCACTTTGCAGAGGCTACACACACGCCTCTCACCTTACCAGAGGATAACCTTCAAGCCTCTACAACTCTAGATCACCTCCCAAATTTTTCGTGCCGAAAAATTTCTCCGGGAGGGGGGATAATGTGATGGATGCAAGAAACTTGAAATAATATTAAATTTTAAATAAATCTAAATTATCAAAATATGTTGCAAAGGACCAGCCAGGTATAAAGTCCTGTTACTCGTACGGTTCAAGAACAATTATGGCATTGTACTGTACTACCCCTTCTTCACACAGGGGAGGAATTGAAACAAAGAGAAGAGATATTTTAAGACAGACTCGTTCTAGCTATCAAAGTGAAAACATCAGAGCCCATATCAAATTTTAAGAGTTATTCCAATTAATTTATAAGCATATTGTTGTTAACTTAATTTCTCTTAGAGAATATATCTTTTGAAAAACAGTGCGACTTCCTTATTATTGCTAACACTTCATTCTCTTTTAAAATTACAAACTTATAAGCCCTTTTCACTAAAACGCTCGTGCTACACACTACCACTACTACTAATACAACTCCACACCAAAACATTACATTTATAATGGCGTAATTAATAAATGAAATATTAATGTGTTGTATAAGATTATTTTTACTTTCTCTTACTCCTAGTAAGAGGAAGTATTGTAATCGTGTCAAATTTTCGATATCGAGTTTTCACCGGAAATAGCCGTTTTGAGGTCCCCTGAATCCAAAAAAGTGGTTTTTAGCAAATGGTCTGTGTGTGTGTGTGTGTGTGTGTGTCCGTATGTGTGTGTGTATGTATGTATGTGAACGGCATAGCTCAAAAATGAAAAAACGTAGAAAGTTGAAACTTGATATTCCGTTTAAGTATCACCGTGGGATCTGACACTACGTTATCTGTAAAAATTTCTCAACCGGAATTACCACTTTACTAGTTAGATTTTTTACTTTTTTGCGATTTTCTTTAAACATTAAACATCAACCATACATACAAAGAGCTACAACTTTTATTAGAAACATTTCTCCGGGCAAATGCATTGAAGGGCACTTTTGGGGGAGGGGTGGGGTTAGGTGTCCATCTAAAGTGCTATTTCAGTTTATTAGACAATTCTGCCATCTAAATAATGTTAATTAGAATTAAATATGTTGATGAAATTCCGAGTTTGAAAGTGCGTTTACTTTACCACTTTACTAAATGATTTATTCACTTTTTCGCAATTTTCTCAAAAATGGCTCCGACAATTTTTTTTAAAACTTCGTATACAAACTAAACATGCAAAGATCTACAACTTTTATTTAAAACATTTCTCTGGGAAATTTCTTTTAAGAGCACTTTTATGGGAGGGGAGGGGTTAAATTTTCATCAAAGTGCTATCCTAGTTGATTATACAATTCTATCATCCAAACATAATTAGTTAGAAATAAATAGATGGCCAAAATTCCGGGTTTCAAGAAAATTAGTAAACCGGAGGTAGGCTTTTACTGAACAGTTTTTTCAGTTTTCGACAAATATCATTAAATTTGGTACACAAACTATAAAATTTGTCAATTATAATTTCGAGAACGGGAGTAAGAGAAAGTTGTGTGAGTGTTTCACACCAGATTTTTTTTTTTTTTTTTTTGGCACAAGTAATAAATTCACTTTCATTAAATTCATTCCATTAATTGGCCAATATTGCAGGACACAAAAATCAATTGAAACGCTTTCAACATTTCGACTTAATTCGTCGTTAACACCGAAATTGTTTGCTCATACAAATATATCGAAACAAAAAGTTTTTCTTTATACACTTTTCAATGCAATTTACCTTAAGAAAAAAAATAAATAAATAAATAAACAGTTAGGATGTGCAGTGCTTTTAACATAATAATATTCCTCCACAATCTAAAATTAACAAATCCTAAAATAAAAATTTTAACATATTAGGTATTAAAAAAAAATACTTTATAAAATTTATTTCAATCCCAGGAATAAGTCTTGTTATTAATTATAACTTGTAAAAAAAAAAAATGAGCTTCAATTTTATTAATTTAATTAAATTTTGTTATTATTTTATACACAACTTAATTCAAGTCCATGGCAATTAATTTTTATAAACAAAGAAAATAATCTAATCTAATATAACTGAAATGTGATTGGTGATGTGTGTTTGTGTGTTGTTAGCTTGTGTAGCACGAGCGGTTTAGTAAAAGGGCTTATAAGTATATATGTAAAAGAATATTGAATATGATAAAGAGGTGCATCTGTGTTTCATAGACCTTTGTAAAGCGTTCGATAGAGTACCACGGTCAATGATATGGGAAATTCCCATAATTTTCATAATATTTATGGACGACATACTAAAAGCCTGCCAAAATAAAACCAAGAATTTCCAGTTGGGGTACCGGAATTTACAACCGGTAACATTTTCTTCCCTGATATATGCAGATGACCTGGTTTTAATAGCAGACTCTCAGGCGAAGCTCCAACATAACATCAATGTGTGGGTGGAAGAGCTAGAAAAGAAAAATATAGAAGTGAGCTTAGAAAAAAGTAAAACCATGGTAGTGTGCAGAACGGAAAAGAGACACAAGATAAGAATAAAAGGAAAGACACTGGAACAAGTAGGTGTTTATAAATATTTAGGAGTTTTGATTAGCTCGGATGGTAGAGTTAAAGACGAGCTTAACTCAAGATGTGCGGCATCGGGGAAGTTATTCCAAGCCATCAATAAAAAATCTGTCAGCAAAAGAGAGGTATCTAATCAAACTAAGCTTAGGATATAACTCAATATACCTCCCAACCCTTACATATGGGTGTGAGTCCTGGGCCCTAACAAAAAATAGCAAAAACCGCATACAAGCGGCAGAAATGCGATACCTCCGGAGAGTTGAGGGAAAAACAAGAAGGGACCGCATAAGGAACACTACCATTAGGAGTAATCTGGGTTGCGAAGCAGTGGTGGAGCGGATTATGCGCACCCAGCTAAGATGGTTTGGACATATGAACAGAATGGAGGACACAAGGCATCCAAAACGAGCCTATGAAGCCAGATGTTCGGGTAAGAGACCGAGAGGAAGGAGAAGAACGACATGGTCGGACAATGTGACAGGATTGGAATAACAGTCAACAAAGCCAAGACAATGGCCAGAGATGGGGACGGATGGAAACTTTTTTTGCAATCCTCTACACTGCAAGGTAGAAGAGGAAGAGAATAAGTAAGTAAGTAAGTAAGTAAGTAAGTATATATGTTTAAGAGAGTGAAGTATCAGAATAAGAAAGTAATCACCACAGCTAACAATAAATATATTCTATTAAAATAATAATAACAAGTTATTTGCAAGATATTATAAACTTGTAAGAATGAATATATTGTAAAACTGCCACTAATTTTTTTAGGAGGGCGATTCCCGAAGCAAGTGTTCTGGCTTTGAAAGTAGAATGCAGACTGTTCAAAAGAATGCCTTCTCTTACAAAAAAGTTGGCCAAGTGGCATTGTATTAATTTAAAGGATTCTTGTGCCTTTGTTTTCCTAATAGCAATGACCTTAAATTACAGTACCTGACCCTTATCACTGCGCTAAGATACATTTAAAATATTAACAAAATTCTATTTTTCTAAACTATAAAATATTCTAAACTATTTTTCAAAACTATTATTTTCTTTCATTTTTTTTTCTTCCACTACAATACCTATAATTTCTCTAAACTGCTTTCTCTTTATGATGCGATTCAATCACATACATCTAATTATTTATAAAGATATGAATTAGATAAAAATTCCATTTTTGAAATACTTCTGTCAATAAGTACATAGAGATTACTATAAGAGAAGGTATGAATGCTTCAAATTATCAAGTATATTATTATCTGTTTCTAATATATTATAAGAATATTAACAGCATTGTTCAAAATATTAAACTTCTCCAAATTACCACTGTTCCCATTAATAAAGGCAAACGAAATAAAGAAATAGAAAATATCTTGAAAACACTAACAAGTTAATAAAATGTAGCTAGTCAATTAAGGAAAAATAGGAAATAATTTCCTAACACTTTTTTAACTTATTACTAAATTACTCAAAATTTCAAAGAAATTGTTGCCTTTAAAACTCTGCCACTTGTTTGCGTTTTTTTTTTTTTTTTTTTTTTACATAACACTGAATTTTTATTGGAAAAGTTTCATTTTTATATTTTTTATTTTTTTAGTAACGTTATTTATGTAGGTATATATAAATGTTTGTATATGTGTGTGTGTCTGTGTTTATATAAAATCAGAGAAAATTCCGAACTCAACGTTCCGGATGGTATCCGGATGCTGTCTCCAACGCTGGTGCGAGAGTCTATTCCTGAGTTTTTAGTTTGGCTGAACCGGTAGGAACGGTTGCTTCTAATTTCGATTGGGAAGTTACGCCGGTTCTTTTAGCCCTAAAACAAATACCTCACTTAAAGATAAACAAGGTAGGTTTATTAATTGACTCGCTGATGGCGGTGATAAAGGCATTAACTACCAAGGCAGAGACCTAATCGTACAACGTTATAGAATGTCGTAAGACCACTAACAACCTAATCGAGAAGGGGGTAGAAGTAGTTTTACAGTGGATCCCTAGCCACTGCGGCATAAAGGGAAACGAGGAAGCGGACAGTCTAGCCTAGTCAGCGGCAAATATGTCCCAGTCGGGATCCATTTCATTTGAATCGGCTAAGCGACATTTCCGGGCAAGTCTGATAAAGAAAACGGCAGAATTACATGAGATACAGTCACATAGAAAGCGTTGGACGATTCTCCGTCAGAGCGTGTTGCCAAATAATCTGCCGCGAAGCGAAGCAATGGCCTGCTTCTGATTAATATCCGGACATGACTACCTACAGGCACATTTATATAAAACTGGGTTAGTCGATAATCGGGATTGCGTTCTCTGCGGGGCTGGGCACATGACTGGAGATCACTTTTTCGAGTGCGAGGCCATTGCTGATTTAAATACAACAACTAATGAAGAGCTCTCAGCAAGAGCAAAGATATATTGGGCTGCTAGACATCGAATGGCGGAAAGCCAACTATGACGCAGGGCATTCGAAAAAAAAAACCTTTCGTTTCCATAAACAAATGATTATGTGGTCAAAACTGGCTGTGCAGAAAAAGTACTCTTTTATCGACAATTTTTCCAGTTTTTCACAGATTTCTCAAAATAACTAAACGATTTTCAGCAAACTAGTTCTGAATAACGTTTATACTAAGTTCTGTTTAACTAAGATATAAAGTATAATTTTTGTATATAATTTCATCACTTTATAATATATATATCACATAATATTATGGATATTAAATTTAGACAATCCTGAGTAGGTATAGAAAAACTTATCAATCGGAACCAAATTTAAAATTATTAAAAAAAAAAAATTAATTATAACATTTTGAAGTCAGGATTAGCTGTTTAAACAAAGTTGTACAAGAGTTTCACGCCAGGTTAACTAATTATTGTTATTATTATTCTATTAAATTTCATTATTAATATTGAGCCATTGAAACCAATTAAAAATCATTCAAAGAAGCTTATCCTTTTGGTAAAAACATACAGACTGAACTAATAAATCGCTAAATTGTATTTGTTAAATTTACTATCAAATATCATTAAGTATTTTAATGCTCTAGAGATTTAGCAGTCACAAACTTTTTACTAGATTTCCGACCCAAGAGATTTGTTTATGCCAGATAAGGAAGATAAATTGCATAGTTCATATGAATATTATAATCTTCTTCTAAATACCCGGTAAATAAACTATAAATCAAATTTATCATGTTATAAAAAACTGCGCAAAGGAAGGATATATATACAAAATTAAACTATTTATTCGAAATAATAATTATTAAGATTACTGCAACTTTTCGTTTTTGAGATATTTTTTCCCAACGCACACACAGACACATACACACACACACACGTACATACATACAAATCATTTTCTAAAAACCACTTTTTGTGCTCAGGGGACCTTAAAACGTGTATTTCCGGTGAAAACTCAATTTGGAAAATCTAACAAGATCGCACTACTTTTTCTAACTATTATTAGTAAAAGAAAAATCATATGATGTGAATGAAACACTCACATCACTATCACTTACTATATAATTATCACCATGTTTAATTGACAAATTTCCTTTAAACTAGAAAATAATGTATTTAATACATTTCATACCGTATAGCAGTGTTACTATCAAACTTAAAGACAAAGCTCCCCCCCCCCCCAGTTCCACAAAGAAAATATACCTCAAATCAATTTTTTTTCTGAACAATGTTGAAATAAAAGTGTTGATTTTATATCCGGGCAGTTGCCCTTTCCAAATTTAAGGGAAATAAAGAAAAAAAACTCAAATCTTCAGGGGTAATACAACATTTTCTTGAAACCTGGAATACTGTAAATGTAAAATGTTTTAATCTACTGTAATATTAGGCAAATAATAGATTTGTCTCACACATCAAACTTGACGATGTCCAACACAGTTCGTGTGAAAATCTATATGAATATCACAGTATTATATATTGGACTGTATTAATATCAGAAGCTTAATGGCTATAAAAGCCGATGCAGTAGGGTAAAGAAAAAAAGAAAAACACTTTACGTTTCAGCAGCTTTCGAGCCCTTGAAATATCTATTTTTCTGAAAAATTGTCACAAATAAAAGCGATGGGCATTTATATATAAAAATGTATGTACACTTTGAACTGTCATAGACAATTGATTTCCCGTTCTACAAGGTTAAATTTCGGTGAGAAAGTAATGTTATGTTTCTTCAACAGGTTGCAGCAGTGGCAAGGAAGTAACTGCAACATGGCGGACGTGCGTTTGAGTTTTGAAGAGCGGAAGCATATAATTAAGTGGTACTGGAAGTTTGAGAATGTAGCTGCGGTTCGAAGACAGTGGAGACGTGAATATGGTACAGAACCACCTTCAAGGTTAACAATTACACGTCTACGAGACAAATTCGAAATTCATGGAACAGTGTGTGATATGCATAAAGGTCGATCAGGGCGACCTCGTACAGCTACAAGTGATGAGTCCACAACTGCGGTCTTGGAACTGTTTCAGCGTTCACCTCAAAAATCGTCAAGGCAAGCGGCACGTGAGAGTGATGTAAGTGCTAGTAGTGTGCTACGCATTCTGAGGAAAGGCAAGTTTCGTGTGTACATTCCAAGACTGGTGCAACAGCTAAGTGACGACGATCCAGATCGAAGGTTAGAATTTTGTGAATGGGTTCAGGAGAGGGTGAGACGTGTACCGGGATTTATGGGTAGCATAATTTGGTCGGATGAAGCCCAATTCAAACTGAATGGAACTGTCAATAGGCACAATTGTGTGTACTGGGCTGAAGATAATCCTCGCATTACAGTTGAAAAGGCTGTGAATTTGCCTGGTGTAAATGTGTGGTGTGGTTTGTCTGCAAGGGGACTCATTGGGCCTTTCCACTTTGAAGGTACTGTTACTGGACAAACGTACCTAACAATGCTTGCTGACTCCATGTTCCCTGCCATTCGTGCATTATACGGTAATGATGAGTTTTATTTCCAACAAGATGGCGCCCCGCCGCACTATCATAGGGACGTACGAGCATACCTGGATCACAATGTGCCAGGCCAGTGGATAGGACGCAGGGGACCAATCGAGTTTCCTGCACGCTCTCCAGACCTCACGCCGCTGGATTTCTTCTTATGGGGCACAGTTAAAGATGAGGTGTACAAACGTAAACCACGTAACCTGGACAGACTGTGGAATGAGATTCAGGCGGTGTGCGCAGAAATCTCACTGGACACTTTGGTACGATGTACGGAATCAGTGTTGACTCGTACTCAGCAATGTATTGATGCTGAAGGCCACCAGTTTGAACGTTACTCACATTAATCACATTTATTTTTCCAATTGGACGTTATGCTTTCCATGTCCAGAAATTTAGCATTGTAGAACGGGAAATAAATTGTCTATGACAGTTCAAAGTGTGTATACATTTTTTTGACGCACCCTATATATATATATAAACTAAAAATAAAATAAAAGACCTATGGCGCAACAGTCCATGAAGGGCCAAGGCTTGCTAGACGGCGATTCCCACACCGTTTAGTTCCGGCCTTCGCTACCTAGGGCGCTACTAACTGGAGCTTCCCATTTTTTATCACGATGCTGGGTCAACACCGACTTTGCCCTCACGGGAATTGAACCCTGAATTCTTGCACGAAAGACGAGAGCGCTAGCCACTAGACCAACGTGTAAGGACATATATAAATATATAATTGTCAATTCTTCCGCCTTTTTCGTAAAATAGTGAGGATGTAGTTCTGTGTGTACGTACTAAATTTCATAGATTTTCGTGCAATAGAAATGGAGATACATTATGATGCCAAACTTTGGTCTCCAGTGTGCCTACCGGATGGATAATCTGATACTAAAACTATGTATAACATTCGATCTATTGCATCAATTCTTCTTAACCTATCCTACCCTAATCTAACCTAAGCTATCTTAAGATAACATAACCTAACCTAATGTAACCTCACCTAACCAAATGTAACCTAAATTATATATACAACGGTATATAGGTAGTTTTATTAAGACCTTACTTCACTCTCAATCTTCACGTTATAGAAAAATTATAATCTTTATATCTGCACGGTGAATTTCTATTATTTAGTAATTAAATCTGCTAAAAATAACTTCCATTATAATTTACTGATTTGCCAGTCGGGAAACACTTTTCTAATATAGAATTATAATGGAGTTGTTGAGGAGAGAAATTAGATTTGATTAAATGAACAAGATATGAAGACACTAATATAATGTAGCTAAGTTTATACTAACTGCATTGGACTTTATAATGAAAATGATAGAATGAATGGTGTGAGTAAAGATATGACACAATGCGATGTACAGTTGTATGATTGTATCTGCTCGATAATCCCTATATAGATTTCCACTGGCTTATATACACAGGTTCTCTCACTCTAGCCTACCTAAGTCAGAGAGTAGTCTCTGTTAACCAGAGAGGGCCTCTTCTCTTCTCTATGCTGTGGTTGCATTATCTTTGCGGTACCATTACAGAATTATTTGTTCTGCAACTATTTGGAGTAAGAGAAATTAAAAATAAACTATGATTTTTGTTTTCTTAATCCCATGATCTCAAAACATATACTACCAGTAAAAACGTGATATCTAATATCACAATACTTCCTCCTCTTAACGCATAAGAAGAGCAAACACGAAAACTGGATAATTTGCCATTAAAAATAATCTTGGAGCACATCCTCAACATCAATTTTTTTAATATTAGAATTTTGACTTAGAAAGTACGAAATGTAAGAAAAATATTCTAAATATTAAATAAAAAAAAATAAAAATAAATTGATTGAAAAAATTATTAAAAAAACCAATTCAATAAAGTACCACCGTACTTTCTGGTAGACCGATTTTAATAATCTTTGTGAAGAGTACACATACCTTGTCTATAAATAAATGTCAACATTGGATTTCCAGAGAATTTCATTTATGAGTTTTGCTCTTCACAAACAAACAGGATACTGAGAGAGTGAAATTATTATTGAGTGTATGTCTGTGTGATTAGAGTTATAATTGAAAAACATCTTTTACATAATAATTTTAATTTAACTATAAATTCCAATGAAAAATTGATTTTCAGATAAATGATTTTGGATACAACACTTAGCCACCTCCCCCTTTAATGGGGCAAGAGAAATAAATCATTAAAAAGCTATTTCATTAAATTTGATTATATTATTAATAATGATCAGATGTATCTCTTAGTTGGCTGATCGGCCAGGGGGTATCATAAGAAAAACACTACAAAATTTTTTGTGTTTTTATTAATATCCCGACGTTTCGACAAACATTGTTTGTCTTCTTCAGGGGCTATCTATAAAGAAAAAATATACATAAAAATTAGCTTGCATTAACAGACAAAAATGGTAATGGAAAACTAAATAAAATAAATTAAAAAG
This sequence comes from Triatoma infestans, assembly GCA_011037195.1. Classification (NCBI taxonomy): domain Eukaryota; kingdom Metazoa; phylum Arthropoda; class Insecta; order Hemiptera; family Reduviidae; genus Triatoma; species Triatoma infestans. The sequence goes on along the minus strand of JAAEAF010014707.1, from coordinate 136,660 downwards.
GTAAATACAGATACTCGTATAGAAAAATTATGGAAATGTTACAGACCTTTGGAAAATTTGTATGCTCTATTAATTACTACATGCTCAATTATGACTGTGGTCTATGACTGTGGTCTGGGGGTTCATCAACCAAGCATTCCAACTCCTATCGTATTCAATCTTTACAATCCAAAACCTTCAGAAGAATTACCAATGCCCCGTTCTATGTTTCCAACCTAATCCTTCACACTGCTCTTAAAATCCATTTTGTCCATAATTTCCGCGACCACCTAACTTCATGTTAGCATTTTCTTGTCATAAATAGGGGGAACCTCCACCTGGAGGCATATCCTAACAAGTCTTTCATGCCCTTTCTATGACACTACTATCATATTCACTTGTTGTACTATCTGTATAATAATTGTAGATTTCTTATCAAAATAAAAAATCTGATGTGAAACACACACACAACTTTCTCTTACTTCTGTTCTCAAAATTATAATTGACAAATGTTATAGTTTGTGTACCAAATATAACGAAATTCGTCGAAAACTGAAAAAATGCTGTTCAGTATAAACGCACTTCCGGCTTACAATTTTCTTAAAACTTGGAATTTTGGCCATCTATTTATTTCTAATTAATTTTGTTTGGATGATAAAATTGTATAATCAACTATGATACCACTTTGGGGAAGCTGCAACCCCACCCCTCCCCTAAAACTGCCTTTACATGAATTTTTCCAGAGAAATGTGTTAAATAAAAGATGTAGATCATTGCATTTTTATTTTATATAAGAAGTTTCAAGAAAATCGTCGGAGCCATTTTTGAGAAAATCGCGAAAAAATGAAAAAATCATTTAGTAAAGTGTCAAAATAAACGCACTTCCGGTAACCTGATTTTTTTTCAAACTCGGAATTTCAACAACATATTTAATTCTAATTAACATTATTTAGATGACAGAATTGTCTAATAAACTCAAATAGCAGTTAAGATGAAAATCTAACCCTCCCCTCCCAGAAGTGCCCTTAAATGAATTTTCCTGGAAAAAATGTTTCAAATAAAAGTTATAGCTCTTTGTATATGTAGTTGATATGAAGTTTAAAGAAAATCTCGGAGCCATTTTGAGAAAATTGCAAAAACGTAAAAAAAACAACTAGTAAAGTGGTACTTCCGGTTGAGGAATATTGACACATAACGCACCGTCAGATCCCATGGTGATACCTAAACGTTTGAACTTTCTACGATTTTTCGTTTTTGAGCTATGCTGTTCACATACATACACACCATTTGCTAAAAACCACTTTTTTGGACTCAGGGGACCTCAAAGCGGATATTTCCGGTGAAAACTCAATATCGAAAATTTGACACGATTACAATACTTCCTCTTACTAGGAGTAAGAGAAAGTAAAAAGTTTTATATTTAGTTTAGCTCGTGTAAATATCTAGTCATTAAACTAGTTGTTCTTAAACCGTTCTTAATTGCTGGTTTCTAACTCACTAATTTCTTCAAATACGTCTTAAAATCACCGTTATCAAAACCGCTCGTTCCACGCTACAAACCGCTCGTTCTATCAATTACACAACATTACCTTGTCTTCAATGTTATGGGAGAATTTAAACTTAATGAAATCACTTTTTAGACGAAAGCGTAACCTTCTTACCTTTTCTCATTTTACGAATATCTTTTTGCTTTCTCTAACTCCTCTAGAAAAGAAAATATCGCAATCCTCTTTAAAATTTTTGAAACTGAGTTTCCACCGGCTAGGCATTTTATATTATACGAAAGAATGTAGCGAATGATCTGTATGTGTCTAAACAAGACCGAAAATTCACACGAAGCTTTTCTCATACCACATTTTTATTTTTACTTCCTCACAATCTTGATAAATTTCACACTGCCATTTGGAGTTTTTTTTATCTCCTTACCTGCACAGATTATATTGATTTTTTTTTTATTGTTATAAAACGAGGTTTTTTAACGATTGCTGGTACACGTGGCACAGAACGTGTTAAAATTGTGATTCATTTGTGAAAATCAATGCTAACTAAAACTGAACAAAGTTTAAACAATTTATTGCAATGTTTTCTTCAATGTTTTCGAACAACTAATTTTTTACATGCAAGTCCGTTAGTTCATTTTTTATTGTATCGTTAAGATTTTTTACACATTTTCTTTCTAAACTTCACTTTAATTTGATTTTATTGTTATTTTTTTTATAATAAGTATATAATGAGCATCCTATTTAAGTAAGAAATATTTTTTAATCTTGTAGGCAACCTTTTTGCCTTTCTAATATTAATTCACATAACAAGGGACTGAATATAAGAGCTATTTTTAAAACTTTTTTTTTTTTAATCTTTATTCATGCTACAATCAGCGCGATAGCGCTATAAGTAACAATCATACAAAGAACATAAATACAAAATGAGTGGAGAAGCTACCCAATGGTAACACTCCAAAACTATACAAAATCACTATTGACTCTCTTCACTTGAGAGGAGATCACGAGGCCATTGTCTTTTAAGACGTCTAGGAGGGTTATTAGGAAGTGTTCGGGAAGACAGGTGTTGAATTAAAGGGTTTGTGTGAGTCTGTAGGTTAATATGGAATTTCCTGTAACGGGTTTGGGCGACTTGAGCAATGAACGGTATATTAAGATCAGTATGTATGGTTCGGTTGGAGACGTAAAAAGGAGCGTTTACAATGTTACGGAGGATTCTGGATTGTAGGGATTGGAGTCTTTGGAGATTTGAGCGAATCCCATAGTTCTATTCCGTATGTCCAGATAGGCTTTAAAATAGATGTATAATTAGTCTTTTGTTGTCTAGGGAGAGTTTAGATCTGTTTTCCAGTAGTCTTTTAAGTTGTCGAAAGGGCCTGTTTAATCTATTTAGTTTATTTTTATTCTAGTTTATTTATTTAGTTAATTTCTATTCTAGTTTATTTATTTAGTTAATTTCTATTCTAGTTTATTTTTAAAACTAAAAAAATTATTTCAAGTTAGTAAGCCTACTTTAAGTACTCAATCATTTTAAGTGAAATTTCGCGATAAATTTTTGAACTTTATCAGTTAATAAATGAGAGATATTTATTAACGATATTTTTAAAAATTCTATATTATGATTTTTAAAAAATTAATCGTTACATTTTTTTTGTATTTCAACAAAAATTAATTATCACCCTTTGAGAGATTTGTGTTTTGCTCAGAAATAGAAGTTATACAGTGATTTGTATTATTTCTCTCAAAATATAAAAATCGAGCCTGATAATCGGTATGTTTTACTACTGGACATTTGCTAATACGAGGATTGTAAACAACCAGTAGATAAATTCATATTCAATAAAGTTCAGTTGAATATAGAGAAAGCTACTGTTTTGAAATTAAATTCTTCTTAAGTTTATTTTATTTAGTTAATTAATTATGTATTTTTCAATAATAGGTGTTTAATTTTTAGAGAAACGGAAGGATGTTCAATTTTTTTCCTTCCATTGAGATGAAAACATGTGGAATTTAATTTTGTAAATTCATCAAAAATTATTAATTTGAATTTAGCCATACAAACACGGTTTTCCAGACTGAGGTTTATGCTATTCTTTGTTGTGTTTTGGATGAGAGGGTAGGTAACACTAACTTAAAAGGTGTTTGTATCTGCTCGGACAGCCTTGCTGCGCTGAAGGCGCTGAGTTCATGTGTCCACTTCCAGGTTGGTGTTAGAATGTTCTAAAAGGTTGAAGAGCTTACATCTCTGAAGGATGTGCTACTAGTCTGGGTGCCAGGTCACATGGGAATTTTTGGAAATGAGCAGGTGGATAGGTTTGCCAAATTAGGCGCCTCTCTTCCTTTCATTGGTCCCGAGCCTGCTGTTGGCGTGTCTTGTGGCGCATGTCTGTCAAGCTTCCAGACATGGACAGCTTCACAACATTCATCCTTATGGATGAGCTCAGTTGGTTTTCGGCAGTCCAAAATGCTCATCGGGTGTGCGGACAAGGCCTTTAATGAGACATTGCTGCATTTTTCACGGAGCACTCTCAGGCATCTGGTTGGATTTCTTACTGGACATTGTGGTGTAAGGAGACATCTCTACCCAATGGGGCTCATGCCGGATCCATTTTGTACAGGCTGTGAGATAGAGGAGGAAACACCCATCCATCTTATGACTGATCGCTTGGGTTGTGAGGAAATTAGGTTCAGGACCTTTGGTCGGAATAGGATGTCTGTGGAAGAGCTTAGGCTATTTCCGCTTAAGGTTATTGTCCGATTTATTCGGACTTCGGTGAATCTTAGATAGATTAGATCCGGGTCTGGATTTTTATTATAGACTCGGTTTGTTGTTGTTTTTCTTGGGGTAGTTAAATGGGCCCACTGAGGCTTTGGATAGCGTAGGGTTTCCCTCCCCACAGACAAATAAAAATAGCCATATAAAAAACAGAATTTCTTCTTTTTATATTTACATGTTCAATATATTTTAAAAATATAAAGATTTGTGCAGATACAAATATTTATTTGCTCATCTAAATTTTCCATTGTTCCAAATCTTTTTGATTGTTTTCAATGAAAAATTAGGCAAAAAACGGTATTAACTGAAAAAAGCATTTAAAATTGCAGTAAGATATGTCACTTCGACAGTCAATAATTTCATTTCTTGGTCAATAAATGAAATTGAGTTTTATTTCTGAGAGAAAAATTCTCCACTAATGGAATAACCATAATATATGATAAATTTATTTTGTCTAAAAATAACTCTCATGGTGTGGTTTTCTTGTTATTTTGACTAGAAAATAAAAGTCCAATCTTAATATAAATAAAAAAATGATTTCTAATGATAAAAAACTAAAACTCTAAGTCGTGATATGATTTTTTACAAAATATAAATAATTATTAATTTCAATCCCTGCTCGTAACTTAACATTATATTTTCTCAAAAGCGATAACAATTCTAAAAATGTTTTATTCTGAAGGAGCCAATATTGAACGTTTACTTCCCAATTATTTATAAAATGATATCCAATCAGTTTTGCCTTTACGAAGGAGTGCTTTGAAAAAGCAGGTACCTTCTTGTTTTTAACTGTGGCAACTGTAACGCCTAAATCAAGAACAGTTTGCAGCTAGAAACAATATAAAAATAAGTCAGTCAGCTAGTTGGAAAGCTAAGAAAGTATTCATCGATCAGAAACCAATTTCATTTTTTGCCAGAACTCACAGTTCAGTCTGGTAGATTTTATTTTGCTTTTTACTACTGAGATTCGACATATTCTGGACGGTTTCAAACACGCGAGCAGACACATTACAACAAATTTATCAACTAAATATTAACTTTTAATCAAATATACAAACCAATTTTTATTTTAAATTTTCTAATATTGCCAAAGGTTCACAAATATCCCAAGGAACAACAGAAACAGCAAGATATATTAGAAATTTCTTCGCAAGCTTGATCATCCTCTCATGTTGTTAGCTTACACCTGTACACAGTTATGAATAATGAACATTATTTTTATTATTTGTCATGGGGAGGGACCAAACCCTACGCTATGCAAAGCCTCACTGGGCTACCCCAAGAAAAACAACTACAAACCGGGTCTAGAACAAATATCCAGACCATCTCATCCATCTGAAATTCACCGCAGTCCGAATAAATCGGACAGTAACCTTAAGGGGAAATAGCCTAAGCTCTTCCACAGACATCGTGCTCCGTCCAAAGGTCCTGAATCTAATCTCCTCATAACCCAGACAATCCGTCATAAGATGGATGGGTGTTTCCTCGTCTGTCTCACAGACTCTATGAAATGGATTCTGCATGAGCCCCATTACGTAGAGATGTCTTCTTAACCCTTTAACTGCTACGGACACATATATGTGTTCACTACTGGTCGTGCCTGCCACGCTATGGACACATATATGTGTCACTGGCTGGTTTGGCCTCTCAGGCTATGAACACACATCTGTGTTTTTACGATTTTTCGCTAATTGCTCGAAGCACAAGTTTGTATAACTATTGTAACGCAATCTGTTGTTTATTTTAATAGTTATTAGTACGTTTTCTAGACGACAGATGACATTCAGCGAAAAATATTCATTCTATAACTAGAACTGTTGTGGTAAACACGTCTTCAAAGTCCATTCCATACACTTTTTAATAATTTTTATTCCTGAAAACACCTGTTTTTCCCACTATTACGTCTCGAGACAGATATTTGCACCTTCAAAGAATGTTGCATTTTTCGTACAACAAAAAAACGAAATCCTGAAGGAGTTCAGTTGGGTTGCGTGTTGCACCCGGTTTTGAAATTTTTCAAACACAAAAAAATTTTCAATTATTTATATTTATTAAATACACTTGTTTTTAAATATTTGTAGTTTTTAATATTTTTATGGTTATTTATACCCAGTAAACGGTTTAAAAGATAGTAAACGGCATCAATGGAGGTAGTGACGCAGTTCCATTAAAGTACTGAGCGTGTGAGGATAGAAATAGTAGGGAGACTGTAGCCTGGCATCTCCACTACACTGATATACTACGCAGCAGTTAAAGGGTTAAACCACAATGTCTAGTAAGGGATCCAACCAGATGCCTAGAGAGCTCCGTGAAAGACACAGCAACGTCTCACTAATAGTACTGTCCGGACCCCCATGACCATTTTGGACTGCCGACAACCAACTGAGCTCATCCATAAGCATGAATGCTGTGAAACTGTCCATGATTGGGAGCCTGACAGACATGTGCTTGGGACCAATGAAAGAGAGAGAGGCGCCTAATTTGGCAAACCTATCCACCTCCTCATTCCCAAAAGTGTCATGAGACCTGATACCCAGACTAGAATCACATCCTTTAGAGAAGAAAGCTCTTCCAGTCTTTTAGAACATTCTAACACCAACCTGGAGGTGAAGACACATGAACTCAGCGCCTTCAGCGCAGCTTGGCTAACCAAGATGAATAATGAACACCAAACACATTCAGATATTGTTGTGGTTTGTTCCGCAGAGTTGGAAAGCATCAGAGACATTTTCCGTGATAGCCTGCTTCTTTTTGAGGTCATCGACCGGTTTCGGGCGTTCACCCAACTTCAAGATGCTTTTTGTCAAACAGTGTGATAACACAGACTTGCACAGAGCAAATTCAGTTTATACACGATTTAAAAAGTATTATTTACATATTTATGAGTTGTAAACTGAATTTGCTCCGTGCAAGTCAGTATTATCACACCGGATGACAAACGCATCCGGAAAATGGGCGAACGCCCGAAACCGGTCGATGACCTCGAAACGTGGCAGACTATCATGGAAAATGTCTCTGATGACATTCAGATATGTCTTATGTCCTAAGAAAGAAAAAAAAAAAATACGCCGCATTATCTGCAACTGCAGACTTTTCCGTTTTGTTAAATCTGTTACAGTATACTCTTTAAAACAGTTTGTAACTAATATTGCAGTCTATGTATTTTTTTCCACAGTTGTAAGGAATCACTTAGACTCTCTTCATCCGCCCCCCCTTTATTGTGGTGGAAATTTATTTCTAAACTGTGATAGCATTTAGGATATATTTATGTCCGATTCTATGTTCTTATATTGTGTTTTATCCAGGATTTGTTAAATCTTCTTGTACACACTTCTTATAGATACTTAAGAAAAGCCTAAATTCAGAACAGAGAAAGTCAAAACGGATTCATGAAGAAATTTTTATTAATCAACAACAATCTTGCCTAGGTATCTGCAAAACTCCTTAGCTCCTCTAAATCTGTAAGTCTACTAAGTATTAAATATAATCTCGATAAATACAATTATTGTGTTGAAAAAAAAAAAACAGTTTATTTATTTATTTATTTATTTTACATCTATACAATACACATGTACATGATAGATGGAGAGTGGTTTGACATACAAACTATTAACATGCAGTAATTAGCAGAAAAACAAATGGAGGAAAAAAAAACAAAAACAAAATGAATGAACAAAATGAACAGTAAAATAAAAATTAATAAAATAAACAACCTTAATTTGACAATATCAATTTTATTTATTTTATTTATTTATTTGCCTGGATACATTTTTATAATATAAAAGGCTCGTCAATATAATGTCAACAAAATAACAAATTCCAATAACAAGAATAAAATGAACTTTACACTAATTATCATAAAAACAAAGTTAATACATTCAGTCCATTTCACATCACATGAAATTGTTCATCACTCCACTTTGTGTTCAAGAAATCTTTAATATCATAAAAGCAATTTTTTATTAAAAATTCACTAACCGATTGCTTGAAGTGTTTCTCACTTAACTGTCTAATTCTTGAAGGAATTTTGTTAAATATTTTCGCCGATATAATACTGGAATGGAAGTCAGACATCACAAGTCTCTTATAAGGTACGCATAAATCCTCTTTATTACGTAAATTATGAGTATGTTTATCACCTCTAACATCTAATAACATGTCTTTTTTCTTTTTTAGTGAATGTTTGAAAATGAAAACCGAGGGTAATGTCATTATACGTAACTCTCGAAAGAAAGGCCTACAGCTTTCTCGAGCATTTTTCTTCATTATTGCTCTAATAGCTTTCTTTTGAAGTCTGAAAATAATATAAGCATCGCAGAATATGGACTATTCTAGAATGGAATAGACCATAATAGGCAGTCTTTATAACCTCTATTGGAACCTCTTCACGCAGTTTTCTCAATAAGAAAATGGTTTGTGATAACTGGTTACTCAAGGTTTCTACATGACATTTCCAGCTAAGTTTACAATCTAATGTAACGCCTAGAAATCTTGTAGTATCTCTGTCTTTTTCTCAATTAGACTAAACGTCATACTTTGCGTTTTCTTTTCATTCAACACTAACTCATTTTTTTCTAGCCATGTTCTAAGGGATGAAATGTTATCATTAGCCTTCTTTGTCGCCTCTTCAACAGTCTTGCCTTTCGCAATTAACGTGGTGTCATCAGCGTATAAAATAAAAGCCAAATAAAACAAATATAAATTAAAAAGTATCCATTAAAAGCCTAAAAGAAACTTTCTAAGTTTTAAACAGTTAATTATAAATTTATACACATCAAATAAATGTTTCTTATTCTTTATAGAGAAAATGCTTGTTGCAGTTACATAAATATCTCTCTCTATATAAAGAAAATGCAGGACAGTCAATAAACATGTGAGCTAAGGTTTCCTGACTAGCACAAGTTGACTCCAAGTTTACCTTATACTTAACACCCTTACTGTACACAATTATTATCCTTTTTTCGGATGACATTCTTACTTGACTCACAACTCTAATTGTATCTAATGGTACACTCTATGATAAATAGCCCTGACATCCATGCTTGTTAACGAGCATAAATTTCATAGTACTATAGTAAGGACTTGGCAATCCTCTCCAGGTTCAAACGGATCAACTTATCTCTTAAAAAATTCAGAATTGCGGTTTTTTTTTTCTTTTTCAATCAATCCAGCATCTTGCTCTATCCACAGCCAGCAAAATTCGACGTCAGCAAAGTACTCCTTCATTTGCAAAACCCAGTTGAATTTGGTACTATTACCGACTAAACTGTCCATTGTTACCAACCTGTTGTAACAAATTTTAGGAATGCGATTATTGGGCATATTCAAAATCTTTATTAGAAAGTTTAAAGCTCTACTAAAAACAAGATATCTCAACTGGATGCTATCTGTCTCCATTCTCACCATATAAGCTAGCTGTGCAATTCGGCCAGTAGTACAAGGATTTAAGAAATTTGGTGGAAAAAAAAAACAGTTTTAAGTTAGTGTATCTCTAGGACCACAAGGGGGACAGGTCAGAGTGCCTTGTGCGTCTCTGACCGTTTTAACTCCCCAAGCCAACCCCTCCTCCACGTGGTGTGGTCCGGGCACCTCCTTAGGGAGGTGGCGAACGGGGATATGGCGGGCCGGAGTAAACCCCCTCCGGTCTCCCACTTTTCTTCTCCCTCTTCCTTGTATCCTGCCATGCCCCTTTTTCAGGTATCCCCACCCAAGCCGAGAAGAGATGCGCGTCAAGGCTGGATGCGTACAGGGTGTTTAAATATATGTGCGGTAGCGGTCAACTTGGGGCACCGGGCGACACCCCATTGTATCGTAGCCTTCTTGTGGTAAGAGGCTCTATCACAGGCGACCGTTTAGATCCTCATTTATCGTGGGAACAATATGAGTGAACCACATAAAAACAAAAATGAAAACTTAAAGAAAAGGGGCGAGGTTAAAGGCTCGCTCAGCTCGCTGTCATCGGCAGGCGGTGGGTCCCTAGGTTCTAGGGAAGGTACACCTGCGATGATCGAAACTACGAGGGGCAATCAGTCCGCCACGGTTGAAGGAAGCCATGAGAGGGTGGTTGCTGGGGGGTCTGGTTGTCCAGGCTCCTCGTCGGCGGACCCTCAGCTCTCGGCGAAGTGTCAGCTAGGATTGGGGATATTAAGATCGCTCACAAAAGGCCCAGTGGAGCCAAGCGCAGACAGGAGACGAGGCGCAGGGCTGCTGGTGGGGGAAGAGAGTGGATCCCCAATTGTGTGTGGAAGAGGATGCAGCGAGGGAGGGCCTCTTCCACGCAACCGGTGAGAGCTGGCGTAGCTGGGACCTCGACTGCCCGGGGTGGTGCCGGCGGGGATGTGAGGAGGGTGGCACAGGTTGCCGCCCCCCACGCATCTCTGAGGACTCCCAAGCGGGTGAGATCGGAGGTGAGCACGCCAAGCACCGAGCCGGGTGTTCCCTCAAGGGAAAGTAAGCGGGCAAGGGGTCCCGACGAGGTTCCTTTGGGTTCCTTTAGGGATATCCTTAGCTCCCATCGAATGGCGATCGCTCTTGAGGGGTATCCGAGTGACCGTCTGACAGAAAGTCAGGCGGGGCGGATACAGACTGAGATCGTCGCCAATATAGTGGGCGAGAGCAGGCCTCAGTTTAGGGGGTGCTACTGGTCCAGGGGCGTACTCGTTGTTGTTTGCAACAATGAGGCTACGCGCCTCTGGCTGGAGCAGTTGGTCCCCACTCTCCAAGTTGGGGAGGGTAGGCTGAGGGTAGGGCTCGCCAGAGACATACTTAGGTCGGCTAAGGTATCCGTATGGATATCTGGCTCCCTAAGGGAGGCTTCTCCAGCGGTCGTCTTGGACAAGCTCCGCATCCAAAATGAGGACTTGGAGACGGCGGACTGGAGACTCATCAGCAGAAGAGTGGAGACTCAGGGGCAAACCCTGGTCTTCGATGTAGCTGACCGGACCTTGGAGAGACTGAGGAGATCCGGGCTCGAGGTTTTCCTGGGGATGGATCTCGTCAGGTTCCGGGTGATATCCAGGCCGAGGGAAGATGGACAGGAGGACGAGGGACCCCACTCTCCGATGGAGGTTACACCAAGTAAACCTCCATCACAGTAGGGGAGCATCGTCGGCCCTGTCCAAATATCTCGTCAGAGAAAACATCTCCATCGCCCTCATTCAAGAGCCCTGGCTGGTCCGGGGGAGAGTTGCGGAGCTTGGAGAAGCAACAGGTAAGATAATTTATGATCGTAGCCTGGTGAATCCCAGGAGTTGCATGTATATCAGGGAAGAAATAACCTCGTTGCTGCTGATGGAATTTTGTTCTAGGGACCAGACTGCAATGAGAGTTAAACTACGGACGGAAGAGGGGACCAGTGAGTTAGTGCTGGCCTCCACGTACCTTCCGTACGACTCACCGGCGCCGCCACCGTCAGAGGAGATGCGGAAGCTGGTTACCTGGTGCAGGGAACACGGCCTGCAGCTCATAATTGGTTGCGATGCTAACTCGCACAACACTGTGTGGGGAAGCTCCGACACCAACAACAGAGGTAAGTCACTCCTTGATTTTAATTTGTCTAGTAAACTAAGCATAATAAACGAAGGAGAAGATGCAACTTTCTGCAATATTAATCGCAGGGAGGTGATCGATCTTACCTTAGGGACCAACTTTATTTCGACCCTGGTAAGAGACTGGCATGTGTCCCAGGAACCCTCAGTGTCAGACCACATGTACATTAGGTTTGATATCCTGGCCAACTGCAGGGAAACTCGGGCCTTCAGGAATCCCAGGCGTACAGACTGGGACTCATATAGGCGGGACCTCAGCCATAACATCGGTTCAGTCAAACGCTCTTTTAAGACCCTGAATGACATCGAGGACGCTGCGGATCAACTGCAGCGAGTAATCCTGGATGCTTTCCGGGATAACTGCGCGGAAGTGGTGCGTACATCCACCAGAGGAGTCAGCTGGTGGAATGACCAGCTGGCAGGCCTCCGCGCTAGAGCGAGAAGACTGTTCAACGCGGCGAAGAGGAGGGGTACATGGAAGGAGTACCGTGAGGCCCTCACCTCTTACAATTTAGCTATTAGGAAAGCTAAAAAGGACTCGTGGAGGAAGCTGTGCGAGGAGGTAGCAACGACCTCCGAAGGGGCTAGACTTCACAGAATACTTTCAAAGGTACCGACAAATCCGTTGGGAACAATCAGGAAACCTGATGGCGGCTTTACGGAGGCGGGAAGGGATACACTGGAGCATATGGTCCAGGTGCACTTCCCTGGCTCGACAGTGACCTCGGTTGGTCCGCGGGAGGAATCACGAATGGATCCAGGGGGTAGGCCCGGATCCAGGGGGATTGGACCGCGGCCAAAGAATGTGTCACATTTAATAAGATTAAGTGGGCGATGCAACATTTTAAGCCCTACAAGTCGCCGGGACCCGATGGCATTATTCCCGTTCTACTGCAACAGGGAAGTGACATTCTTACTCCTATTCTTTGCAGGGTAATGAGGGCGAGTTTGGCCCTTAACCATATTCCATTGGTATGGAGGCCTGTAAGAATCGTCTTTATTCCGAAGCCTGGGAAGAGAACTCATACCAAGGCTAAGGACTTTAGGCCGATCAGCCTTTCCTCATTTATGATGAAAGTGTTGGAGAAACTGGTAGATTTGCACATCAGGGAAACGGTGCTTCAACTGCAGCCCCTGCATGCTAATCAACATGCCTACCAGAGGGGTAAATCCTGCGAGACGGCCCTCCACTCCCTTGTTGGAGAATTGGAGGCGGCTGTATACGGCAGGGAAGTGGCTGTGGGAGTGTTTCTGGACATTGAGGGTGCCTTCAGCAACACGACCTACAGCTCAATCACTAGCTTTGGAAAGGCACGGGGTGAATCGGACCATTACCGGGTGGATTGGCAGCGTGCTCAGAACTAGAAAGATCTTAGCTAGCCTCTATGAGGAGACGCTTGAAACTACGGCTACAAGGGGATGCCCTCAAGGGGGAGTCTTGTCTCCTCTCTTGTGGTGCATGGTTGTAGACGAACTTCTGGTGGAGCTTGATCGCAGGGGTTGTTCTGTCCTTGGCTATGCGGATGATGTGGTGGTTGTGGTCAGGGGCAGACACGAAACTGTGGTTAGTGAGTTACTACAGGAGGCCCTGCGAGTGGTGGAGGGGTGGTGCGGAAGGGTCGACTTGATGGTCAACCCCTCCAAGACCACCTTGGTTCCATTTACCAGAAGAAGGAATGTGGATTGTTTCAGCACACTGAGCTTCTTCGGAAGAACTCTAGATGTGTGTGGACAGGTGAAATATTTGGGTATCATGTTGGACGCCAAACTCACCTGGGGAGCACATCTTCAGTATGTGACACAGAAGGCGAAAAAGTCTTTCTGTGGAGTCACCAGAGCTTGTGGAAAAACATGGGGACTTTCCCCAAAAATGGCCCACTGGCTCTACAAACGGACCATCATACCTGTCCTGACCTACGGGGCAGTGGTTTGGTGGCCGAAAATGGAACAGCAAGGCGCGAGGAAGAGCCTCTCTGGGGTTCAGAGACTGGCGTGCATGCTGATTTCGGGGGCGTTTTGTAGTGCCCCAACGACTGCATTAGAGGTTCTGCTGGGGTTGCCTCCTCTGCATCTTTTGATACAGGCGGAGGCGAGAGCCAGTGCGTACAGACTAATGAGCAATGGCCAATGGAAGCATAGAAGCTCCCTAGCCAAGCACTTGAACATCATCCAGAAGGTAGACCCTGGCCCTATCCTTAGGATGGCTGGGGAGGTGAGTTGTCCAACGTTCCACTTTGAGCTCCCCGTTCAAGTGATAGTAACGTCACGGTCGGAGTGGGCTAAAAGTTGGGAGAAACGGGGCCGGATTGGGGGATCCTGGTTTACGGATGGGTCCAAAATGGCCTGCGGAACTGGAGCCGGGATTTATGGGGTCAAACCGGAGGTACGTATTGCGAGGCCTCTCGGGGGTTACTCCACAGTATTCCAGGCTGAAGTGTATGCAATAAAGATCTGTGCTGAGGAGAACCTGCGTATGGACTCTAGAAATAGAGAGATATGTATCTTCTCGGACAGCCAGGCTGCGCTAAACGCTCTTCGGGCGTTCAGAATCACCTCCCCTTTGGTCAGGGAGTGTAGAGACTCCCTGGAGGCATTAGCCCGGCACAACAAAGTGCGGCTAGTATGGGTGCCGGGGCATAAGGGGATCATGGGAAATGAAATAGCCGACCAACTGGCCAGGGAGGGAGCGAACACTCCCTTCCTCGGACCGGAACCTGCTCTAGGGGTGGCCAAAAGTATGGTAAGAGCGGCTCTGAGAGACTGGACTCGGAGGGAACATAACCGATACTGGAGGCTGAGTACTGGAGCGAAACACGGCAAAATGGTTATGCCAGAGCTGTGTGAAAGAAGGACCAGATACATCCTGGGGTTAAGCAGGTATCAGATTGCCCTGATAACGGGCCTGCTTACTGGGCATGGCAGGTTCAAAAAACATCTGCACAAGGTGGGGTTGGTAGATGTAGAGCCCTTGTGCAGACTGTGTCAGGAGGAGGAGGAGACGGCCTCTCACCTGCTGTTTGATTGCGTTGCAATCGCTAGACTGAGGTACGAGATCTTCGGCACGTTGAGACCGGAGGAAATCGTGCTCCAGGAGGGACTGGTGGGGAAGGTTCTGGACCTCATGAAGAGGGGGGCTTCCGCTACTAGGTTTGAGGGGTTGGCACAATAAGCCTCAGTACAGTCACTATATCGGTTGATGGATTCTGAGACAAAACACTGTCTCGCAATATCTAAACAGAATATAAAGTTCTGCATTTCGTCTTTTTAACTTTGTTCTTCAGGATAACCGAAAACAAATCTTCCATCGCTGGCTCCGCATAATATAAGAGCCTATTCAAGAACTACAAAACCTAACCTATTCAAAGTTTAAACGAATTCATTGGAGGAGGGCTTCAGATTAAATAAAGCCTAAGATAGCGGGCAACCCTGACCCTGGTATTGACTAGGGAAGTATAATACGAAGAAAAGTGATATTACTTTCTTCGAGAAGAAAATATTTTTTTTTAAATATTTTTTTCTGTCACGCCCCTAGTAAGAGTAAGTACTGTAATCGTGTCAAATTTTCGATATCGAACTTTTACCGGAAATACACGATTTGAGGTCTCCTGAGTCCAAAAAAATTTGTTTTTAGAAAATGGCCTGAGAGAGTGTGTGTGTGTGTGTGTGTGTGTGTGTGTATGGATCTGAACAGCAAAGCTCAAAACTAAAAAACTGTAGAAACTTCACTTGATATTCCGTTTAGGATATCACCATGGGATCCGACAGTGTCAAAATACTCAACCGGAAGTATCACTTTACTAAATGGTTATTTTTTTTTACTTGTTTGATTTTCTCAAAAATGGCTTCAACGATTTTCTTTAACACGTTGACTGCGGATGTCGACAACTGCCGACACACCGCCTTCTTGCCTGGAACGAGTGTCGACAGCATGTCGACAGGTTTTGTTTACTTAAAACTTATCCCTACTCTTCCAGCACAGCTCAAGCCAGTTGTTTTTTCTTGCCCGCACTGTGGAAAGATTAAAAAAGTGTTTTTTCCTCCAGCCTGGGATTCCAGTTTTTTGTTTATTTTTTTTTCGTGGTTGTACTTATAAAATTATTATACATGTATTATTAGTATATTTGCACTAAATTTGAAATCTTATTTCTTATAATAATCTATTCTATAGTGAGCTCAAACTGAGTATTGAAAAACTACATTTTACTTATTTTTATTTTCTTTTAGAAAATAATACTGCAATTGAAATTTTATTGTAGAATAAAAGTGTTATTTTGAAATGTTGGTATTCTTTATGAATTATTTTCAAGTTTTTCATCATTCATCACACATGTTACCAATTTTATTTGCTTTCTGAAGAAAAAAAGAGATGCGACACAGTGTCGACCAGCCCGCAACACGAAGGGATCCTCTTCTGCGTTGGGGGTATCGACACCTGGTTAATCGCAGAACGGATGTAAAAATAGGTAAAATATGTCATAACTAGTGCAAAAGGAAACGATTGAACAAGTAAGTCGATTCAGCACAGAGTATTGGTACAGACCGAATGGGTTCGCAGTCAACGTATTAAACATAGATCAACTGCACATACAGAGAGCATCAGAGACATTTTCCGTGGTAGCCTGCTTCATTTTGTGGTCATCGACCGGTTTCGGGCGTTCGCCCATCTTCAGGATGCGTTTTTTTAGACAGTGTGACAACACAGACTCGCACAGAGCAAACTTAGTTTCACACTAACTGAGACGTATTTTTAAAAAACTAAACTCTTAAACTAGGTCAAGGGATGTGGCCAGATGGGTGGGAAAACACGTGTTTGGGTTGTTAAAGGGCAAATTTTTCTTACAGTGGACACAACACGTGGGGGTCTAATCTTTAAACTCTGTTGTTGGAGGAAGAT
Source organism: Triatoma infestans (assembly GCA_011037195.1). Classification (NCBI taxonomy): domain Eukaryota; kingdom Metazoa; phylum Arthropoda; class Insecta; order Hemiptera; family Reduviidae; genus Triatoma; species Triatoma infestans. The sequence continues at coordinate 119,962 of JAAEAF010014707.1, read as the reverse complement.
TTACTTTACAATTAACTAACCAAAATATAAAGAATATAAGAAATACACAAAATAAACTTTAAATAAAATTAAACAACGGTTAAACTAACATTTAAAATTCATTCCTTCGTTTAAAATTGAACGATTTTTTATATGATTAAGTTTTTCCAGTTCCAAAGAATTAAGAAATTCCAGTCATTCTTTCACTTTTTCACGCAACCCTCACATCCTCGCAAGCATATATATCTAATTATGTTTTTTTTTTTTATATATAATTAAGTTTTTTATTATGCATCCCACAAACCATATCACATCATCACTCACATACATCATCCAAATATGCACTTTTTTTTTTTATATATATATCTAAACTAGTAAAGTTATATGTACATAGTAGATTTAAAACTAAACCTAAACTTAAAATCTATTTAAGAACTATTTGTTGCGTGTAATGTTTGCACTGGTAAGTGTTTTCTGTTGCTATTGTGGGAAGAGTGTTCTGAATAATGGTTCACTAGCAAATTTTGTCTGTTCATTTATTAAGTTTTGTGTTTTTCGTTTATATATTTCGAGTTGTTCTACTATGTCAAGTCGTCGTCCTTTGTGGCCAGGGTGTATTAGTTTCATCGTGGTCGTTATGTCATCGGGTTTGTGTTTGTTAGTTTTTAGGTGATTGGCGTAATTTGAGTCAACTTTGTTGTATTTGTATGATCTGATGTGTTCGGTAAATCGTTCCTTGATTTTTCTGCCGGTCTGCCCCACGTAAATGTTGTCACAGTCCGGGCATTTCAACTCGTAGACCCCACTGCTGTCATACTCGTCAGTGAACTCGGTACAGTGCGGAGTTTGTTGCCTAATTTGTTGTTTGTTCGGAAGGATGTCTTAATGTCCAGTTTTTTGAAAAAATTTGTCAATTTGTACGTGTGGCTTCCAATATATGTGAATGTGGCGAATTTGTCTGCTGTTTCTTTGTCAGTCCTATTTCGGCGGTGTGGTTCGTTTTTGAGGAGTTTATTAACGATGTTTGTATTGTACCCATTGTTTTCAGCTATTTTGTAGATTGTCTGCAATTCTTGTGCGTGGTTCGCGGGTGTGAGGGGTGTGTATTTAAGTCTGTTCGTTAGGTGTCTAAGTGAAGCTAGTTTGTGTTGAGTGGGGTGGTTGGAATTGTGCGGTATGATAGCATCTGATGTAGTTGCTTTTCTGTATATTCCGTATTCTAGTTTATGGTCGGTTCTTGTGAGTTTCATGTCTAAGAAGTTGAGGGTGTTGTTCGTTTCTTTTTCATATGTGAATTTTATTTTCTTGTCAGTTCTCGGGATGCGTGTGTTGTGTTAAGATGTGAGCATCAGGCAGTTGGATGGGGTAAGTAACAGTTGCCCGGACTGTGACAACATTTACGTGGGGCAGACCGGCAGAAAAATCAAGGAACGATTTACCGAACACATCAGATCATACAAATACAACAAACTTGACTCAAATTACGCCAATCACCTAAACACTAACAAACACAAACCCGATTTTAAGAAAGGGGATAGGAGATTGCGCGAAAATTATGGAGGATCACAATGTTGCCGTTTGTTTACAAAATAACGGTATAATAACATACAATGATATAAAGAAATAATTCAGAAAAAAATCGATCACATCTTTGCCATGAGGTTGATGCATGAAATGTGGTATGCATATAACATTGATCTGCATCATCTGTTTGTGGACTTCAATTCGATTTTATATATTTTTTTTTATTTATAAAATAATTTTATTGCACAATTCATTAATTTATAAAATACCTACGAAGGGAAAATTAGTAGAAAAATTCTAAACTAGTTTTTTGAAAGAAATAATCAGCTATAAATAATTAGCCAATCACTGGTTGAGTGTAAGGATGTGAAATGTGGGCGTGGTCAACATGATAATTCCAAATTTCTGATTGGTCTAACATACACTCACCCCTTCTTTTCTACACTGTTATACAAGTTATTCCAACATATTACTTACTGTTTTATTTAGTTAATGCGAGCTATAAAAAAATTTCTGAATTTTCATTGCATTATTGAAAAAAAGGCAAAACAGAATTAGGCAGAAATGCAAGATCCGGCATTTTATATTTGGCCGTTTATACTAATGGAACAAAATAAAATTCACGTTAAACAACCACAAAAATTCCTCCAAGTGATTCAGTTTTTAGTGATTTTCTCGAAACATTCACTTGAAAAATTTTCCGTAGACCTCGAGCTTTTAGCCGTTCATTGTTGTGTCCTTAATATTATGTATGTGATGCAGTACAGAAAATATTGAAAGGGAATTATAAAGATGGAAATCTACGCATAGTATTTTTTCTTTTTTCTTTTAATGCTTACATGTCGTAATCTTCTTCCACTCACTCCTGTCCACCACCTGGGGCCTCCATCTCCTGACCTCGAGCTTTCTCAAATCTTCCTCCATCTCCTCCACCCCCACCTTCTACCAATGATATTGGAGCTAAGTTTTGTTTAAAACTGTTTCCCTAGAAAGTTCATTTAAAGAAGTTTATGGGGAGGTGTGGCGGCGGTTATACTTCCTCAAACAAGTCGTATTATTAATTATAGATTCACCCACTGACATAAAATTGAAGACAAGTAGTAAATATTTAGTGAAAATTAGAAGTTTGGAAGTGAATTTGTCAATTTCAATTCCGTATAAACTGTAAAGTAAGAGAAAGTTGTGTGAGTGTTTTTGTTACCACTTTCTCGCCATGAATACTTCTTATACTAACAGAACATTTGCTAAAAACATTTTTTTCTTACTCAGGACCCTCAAAACAATATTTCCGATGGAAGTTACCAGGAGAAGTAAGAGAAAGTAAAAAGCTATCACTTTTTCGAAACTTCTTCATGAGAATATTGGGTGGGCGGGCCACATCACATCTGCCTCTGCCACTTCATTTGATTATAGATTCTTCTTCCTGCATTCGGCTGGATGCAACTAAACACTTGGTAAAAGTTATGTATTCACATGTGGAGTCATTTTTCTTTCAAATCACCGCTTTGCAGACGATGTGGTAATATTTCCAGAATCACTGCAAGAGCTTTCATACATGATCACTGAACTAAGTGAAAGAGGAAAAGAAGCTGGACTCAGGATAAATGAGGAAAAGACTTATTTAATGACTAACGATAATGGTGTTGGGGATGTGTATCTTGAAGGTTATAAATTGAAATGGATTGAGAGCACTATTTACCTGGGTCAGCTCATATCATTCAGTGATGGCACTCTGGAAGAAATAAATAGACGCATTGCCATAGCCTGGAAAAGATTCTGGAGCCTCAAATTCGTATTTAAAGGCAGAATGAACATCCAGCTAAAGAGCCGCGTATTTGAGGCGTGTATCATCCCCTCCCTTCCTTTACGAGCGCAGGTCTGGGCCTTGTCCAAGAGAGCTAAGTGCCGACTTAGAGCTACTCAGACTGCGATGGAAAGGAGTATGCTGGGAATAAGAAGATCACAAAAAATTAGGAATTCGGAAATTAGAAGGAATTCCGGATTAAAGGATGTGGTCAAAGCGGCATTATTAATGGGATTATTATTATTGGGATTGGGCAGGACACGTGGCCAGGATGAAGGTGGATAACTGGGCAAGATATTAACTGAATGGATCCTTTTGGACAAAACAAGGAAAAGAGGAAGACAGTTCTTGAGGTGGAATGACGATTTGGCTAAATTTTGTGGGGTACTGTGGAGCAGGGCAGCACAAAACAAGAATGGTTGGAAGAAACAAGGAGAAGCCTTCGCCCTAAGATGAGCCTAGTTACCAATCAAATTATTTTGTTTTCTTTTATTTTGGGTTTTATTTCGGTTTAGTGATTTCTTTTATCAAATGTAAGAATTATTTTTCATTTTAAAGAGTTATTTGCTTAGTTCTGTCTTAAGTTTATTTTCAAGTAGCATTTTTGTATATTTTATAATTAATTGGCAATAAAGGCTGTTATTATTATTATTATTATTATTATGTGCAGTAAGAGAAAGTCGTGTGAATGTTTCTCACTAGATTTCTTCGAACTCAGGGGGCATAAAAGTATGAATTTCCGGTGAAAACTCAATTACGAAACGATGGCATGCTCGCAATACTTCCACTTACTGGTAAAGTGAGATTAAATAATCAATTGGAGTAATTTTGAATTAGAGCAAAAACACTGCGCACGCAAACACACACACATACACACACACACAACCAATAAATAATGAAAGTGAAATATGTGATTAACCAATTTTAATATATTATGGTCTATTGAACATGAAATTAATGTGGGATAGTGAATAAGAAATAGATACGATCGTAAAGAGTGGGTGAATGGAGGTATGTTTTATGTAACAGAGGGCCGACAAGCACCAGGTCCTGGCGGCTGGGACACTGTCAGTCCTTCATCAACATCTCGGCGTGTCAACATCTCTCCCAGATAACCTAAGTTTCGGCTGGTCCCCCAGTTTACTTAGTTTTCTTCTATTTACCAACCATCATGTTATTACAGTTGTTTATAAATATACTAGCCACTTTCATTGCATATTTCTTCCCGGAAGAGATGGACCCATCTTTGAGACCTGCAGATTCAGCGAATTGTCTGGAATGTAGACAAATGGAATATGATTTTATTATCGTCGGAGCCGGAAGTGCAGGTAATGTTCTTATTTATTTTTTTATCCAGTGACAGTCTGTCATCGGCATTTTGTTTTGTTTTATAGAATATTAATTACGATGACCGGAAATAAATACTGAGGTCACTGAATATAGAAAAAATGGTTTCAATGAATGATTTGCTTGTGTGTGTGTGTTTGTGTGTGTATGTGTGTTTTGTATTTATAAACAAAATATCTAAACAAACAAACGATCATGGCAAGTAAACATGATATACTTTCAGAACCGCACAACTACCGTACTCCCTCACCAAGGTTTCGATCAGAACGCATCAACCGAAAGAACGATTGTTGTTTTGTTTTTTTTTGTTCAATATTTCGCGATTATCTTAAAATGGCTTCTTAGATTTCCATTAACCTTGACAAACTAATTGCACACCCACACACACACACCCACACACACACCCACACACACACACACACACACACACACACACACATGGTCCTACTATTTTTATTTCAACTCCCAGGAAAATTTATTTTTGGAAGAAGATATTGCGAGAGTACCAGTTCAGTATCGTATATGGTTCTATCATTGTATAAGTTAATTAATTTTATTCATTATTTAATTTACATTATATTATAGGCTGTAGTTGGCTGGCCCTGAAGTCGGGCTCCAGATGAAAACTTGACGTTGTACCCCCTTCCCCGAAACCATCCAAAATTAGTTTTTCATCACGGATTGCGAAAATTCAATGTTGAAAAAACTGCTCATTGAAATTCGTAAAAATATTGCAAAGATGAAAATTCTGGTGTTATACTACAACTTACAGGACTTTGTGTTCTGCAATTTACATAGTTATGGTTGGCGAATTTGCTCAAAACTTACACTGTTTGTTAAATATATCGTGGTCTTCCAATTTTAAATCAACCGGAGAATTTAAGCTTAATAAAACGACTAATTGAGAGAAGAGCATACCTTCATTCCTCCCCCCCCAACCCCCTCTGAAATGAACTTTCTTGAAAAAAACAATTACAAATAAAAATGATGGATACGCAGTTCGAATATCAACAAGTTTAATAACAACCGTCGGTGACATCATAGAGGAAATCACAGGAAACTGACAAATCTGTTCCATGAAATCGCACTTCCGGTTAATTCATTTTTTCTAATTTGGAATATTGGCACCATATTTAATTATAACTAATATTATATCGACGATGGAATCGTATAATAAACTAAAATTGCACCATAATTAAAGTATAACCCCACTCTCCTTCAAAAATGCCCTTAAATGAATTTTTCCGGAGAAATGTTTCAAATAAAAGTTGTGGATCTTTGTTTATGTAGTTCATACATCAAGTTTAAAGTAAATCGTTTGAACTATTTCTGAGAAAATAGCAAATAAGTAAAAAAAACATTCAGTAAAGTGGTAAACCATTCAGTAAAGTGGTAAACCATTCAGTAAAGTGGTAAACCAATCAGTAAAGTGGTAAACCATTCAGTAAAGTGGTAAACCATTCAGTGAAAAACCATAAAAGTGAAAAAAAAATACCATTCAGTAAAGTTCCGGTTGAGGAATTTTGGCAGACAACTCACTGTCGGATCCCATGGTAATACCTAAACGGAATATCAAGTTTGAACTTTCTGCGATTTTTCGTTTTTGAACTCAGCTGCTCACACACACTTACACACACACACTTACACACACACACATACATACAGACCCTTTTCTAAAAACCAGTTTTTCTGGATGCAGCAGGCCTAAAGACGTGTATTTCCGGTGAAAACTCAATATCGATAATTTGACACGATTACAATACTTCATCTGACTAGGAGCAAGAGCAACTAAAAACTGGGAAGAATTTTCATATAAAAGTGATTTTTTATTATTACTATTATTATCCCTATCTTTTGGGCGGTACCCGAGCTCGCGCTCATCCCCGTCCGTAAAGCACACTACACAATAGACTGCTACAGTCATCTCTTATTAACATATAAAAGTGATATGTTACGGATGGTTAACATGCAAAGAGGAATGTGGGAGTCATTTTAGAGAAAATCGCAAAACTATAACCCATTCTGTAAAATCGCACTTCTGGTGGTAGAGTTTAAGGTTGATATATTTAGTGCATGTAGAGCAAAACCTTAACGGAATTACAAGCTCGACCTTCCTGCTTTTTCGTTTTGTTCACACATACGCATGCATTTACACAACTCACGTACACACACCCACACCATATATATATATAATTATTATTTATTGATGCATATAAAAAAGTAGAGAATATACCTGCTCTATTCCAGCAGCCCCTATTACTTGCCATGAGATACAAAGTAATGATGTTGTTGTTGTCCAGATCTCACTTACACAATATAATTGTAAAACTAGTTCTCTAAAAATCAGCAACATAATAAAAAAAAAAATCTGGTGTGAAACACTCACACGCCTTTCTCTTACAGAATTATAATTGATAAATTTTCTTCATATTTATAATTTTTAGTAAATTTTTACTTGTCTTCAATTTTACATCAATGGGAAAAATCTGAACTTAATAAGGTGACGTGTTTGAGGAAACCATACACTCCCCCCTCATCTTTTAAACTTCTTTAAATGAACTTTCAAAGGGAAAAGTTTCAAAGAAAACTTATGGATTCCCGAATTCATGGTTAGTATATCAAATTTCAAGAAATTTTTCCGTATTTTTATGGAGAAAAACGAAGAAAACTGAAAAAAACTGTTCAGTAAAAAAAACAACTTCTGCTCAACCATCTTCTTCAAAGTCGTTTTTAAATTAATTAGAAAACGACTTATTTAAAAGACACTCTCTACTCGCACCTATCTGGATTAGGGACTAGAACTCTATGGAATCACAAAACTCACCAACCTCAACAGAAAACAAACTCTACAGCCCAAAATACTCCGATGATACTCTGTCGATGATCCTTATTACGTTTCGAACCATACAATTCATACAGAACTGAAAATTCCTTTTGTCCACGATATAGCAAAGCTCCGATACAAGAAATTCCACGGCAGACTCCCCTTCATCCCTATCCTCTCGCCCAAACCCTACAAACTACTTCCAGGCAATCCTGCAAAGCGACTGAAACGTCGTTGGCCCGCGACCTTGTAGGTAACTAATGGACAACTTGTCGCTGGATAACAACTATTCATGACCGTCACGTCATTGTTTGTACCTCCTGTTAGCCTATTTACTTGTTGCATATTTATTTATGTAGTTGTAACAATAGAGCAATTTAAAAAAAAAAATTATATTATTTAGAAAATAGAATTCATAATAAACGGAAATAGTATGTTTTGAGAAAACATGACCCCATTCTTCTCGCAAAAGCAGCCTTAAATGAATTTTCCCAAAGAAATGTCTCAAAAAAAATTTTTTGAGTATGTGTAATTGATATACCAAGTTTAAAGAAAATCGTTGGAGCCATTTTCGAAAAAATCGCAAAAAGTGAAAAAAAACATTTAGTAAAACAGTACTCCCGGTAATGGAATTTCGACAGACAACGTAAATCTCATGGTGATACCTAAACGGAATATCAAGTTTAGACTTGCTGCGATTTTTCGTTTTTGAGCTATGCTGTTCACATACATGCATACACTTACACATTCGCTTTTAATTACTCTAATAAATAGGCTATTATACTTAGTTTAATTAAATGTAAAAAAAAAGTGGATATTGGTAAAGATAATTTAATGTTTACATATTCCTAATTCTTGTCAGGGTTATGTTTGTCAAAACAAAAGAAATGTCAACTGTAGATAACTGTTCCAGTTGTTATTAAATAAATTTAATTGTAGATAATTGTTTGTTTTGAATTTATGTTGAAACAAAAAATTGAGGCATGTTAGATACATTATTTATCCCTAGTGTGCACGAAGGTATTTCCTAATAACCACTTTTTGGACTCAGGGGACCTCAGAAGTTGTATTTCCAGTGAAAATTCGATATCGAAAATTGGATACTTTGGATATTTAAATAGGAGTAAGAGAGAGTAAAAATGGATATTTTTCACAGAATGATGTTTTAACTGAATTCCTTTGAGAAATTTTTCTGGGGTTTAACATCAATATATTGGACATGTTTTTATCTTAATTTAGATCTTGTAAAGTGAGTATTTCTAGGAAAGTGGTATGGTTGTTTGAAATAGTAGTTTCTCTGATTTCCTTCTTATTCGTATATACCACCAAACAACCAAAATTCCGATAAATAAAATGCTATCAAGGTCCAGCATCCCATTGTGTAGTATTACTACTGCAGGTCTGCTGTTGGCGTGTCTTCTGGCACATGTCTGTCAGGCTTCCAGACATGGACAGCTTCACAGCATTCATCCTTATGGATAAGCTCAGTTGGTTTTCGGCAGTCCAGATTGCTCAGCGAGGGGTCTGGACAAGGCCATTAGTGAGACGTTGCTGTGTTTTTCACGGAGCTCTCTCAGGCATCTGGTTGGATCTCTTACTGGACATTGTGGTTTAAGTAGACGTCTCTACATAATGGGGCTCATGCCGGATCCATTCTGTAGAGTCTGTGAGACAGAGGAGGAAACAACCATTCATCTTATGACTGATTGCCTGGGTTGTGAGGAAATTAGGTTTAGGACCTTTGGTCAGAATAGGATGTCTGTGGAAGAGCTTAGGCTATTTTCCCTTAAGGTTATTGTCCAATTTATTCGGACTGCAGTGAATCTTAGATGGATTAGACCCGGGTCTGGATTTTTTGTTCTTGGGATAGCTATTTGGGCCCAGTGAGGCTTTGGATAGCGTAGGGTTTGGCCCCTCCCCACAGATAAATAATAATTATTAGTACTGCAGTATTATTGTGAATATGGATTTCAGAATTCACTAAAAACAACCAACAAATATTCGTTTATGATGGACCACACATCTGTTATCACACACAACTTTCAACAGATAATAAAAGTTATTAATCGTGATAAACTAAAACAAAATCTGGCCTGGAACACCGCCATGACTTTCCAGCCAATAATTCTCTGGTTGACGTCCTTTAAACTTAGTATTCTAAGGATACATCCATCTATCTTAATGTTATATATAGTAGATCATATTGACGAGCCATTTAAAAAAATGACTAACTTGCAGCTGCCTGAAAACCGTCCAAAAATCAATCTAAATATTATCGTTGTTATGCCAAGTTTAAGAAAAACTGCTGAAGTCGTTTTTGAGGGAATTGCGGAAAACCAGAAGACCTTTTAAACCTTTCAACCTTTCTTCCAAACAGAATATCAAATTCTAGCTTTTGTGCAACTGAATATAATAATAATAATAAGAGAACTAAAGGTTTGGTGATTTATGGTGGGAGTGTCTTGAAAGCCAAATTCAATGAAAACTCAAAAATCTATTTGTGAGTACTTGTACATAGAATCTAGTCGTCTGTAAAGTGAACTTTATGAATAAATGTGAGCAGTGCTGAGGCGAGGCTGTTTGACTGTGCTCCCCCGTTTCGAGCATATGTACACTGAGTGTGACTGTTGGGCATGCCAGTCTAGTAAATGTTGTTCTCGTTGTCAGACAAGGGCGGTCAAGGCCTCTGAAGAGCTGGCTAGTCCACCTTTCTACTCTCAGGGGAATAAACATTTAATTGCGTTTTGGACATCTGATCACTCACATATCAATAGAACCTTTTCCTGTACAGACGTGTGTTAGGTAAAAGAGTGAAAGCAAACAGTTTATTAAATGTGCAAGCTTTTAGAAATTTTATTTTTTATTTATTTACAAATTAGTATGGGCCAGCTCACTTAGAGCTTTACACATAGGGCTAATTGAACGATAAAGAAAGAAACAATAAAAAAAGATGAGTCTTCTCAGAGATCTTGGTAGAGTCTGGGTTTCAATCTTCTGGATGACGTAGGCTCGCCTATGTGGTAATGTGAAGCTGAGGGTAGTGAGTGAAGCGATAGGAAGAAATTGTCTGTAAGTTTAGTCATGTGTGTGTATATATGTGGTATGTGAAGTTTCTGTGTGTTTGTGTGTTTCTGACAAACCAGGGAGCGTTTACTGCAATTCGCAGTATCTTCTTTTGGAAAGTCTGCAATCGTTATGTTAGTGTGTTGCTAGCTGTTATCCAAACTGGACAGGCGTATGTCAGGAGAGGTCTAAGGAGAGTTTAGAAATTTTAATAATTTATATTTGACTTGAGAAATTTTTTAAAAATTCTGTTTAAATTAAAGTTTCTTCAATGAAATGATGACTTCTTTCATTCAAAGATGATTTTTTCATTTGAAATAAAAATATTTAATTTGGTTAAAAATTTTTAAATTATTTAATTGATTAATCAAAAAAGTTAATTTCTTTAAAACAAACATTAATTTGATTGGAAACAGGGTTTTATTTGTTTCACATTAAATGCAAGCTTACAAGAGATCTCGGTTTCATACAGCACACTATAATACCGCCAATATGCGACAAAAAATTCAGCACACTCCTGGCCACCGCACCTAGCGCATAGCGCCAAAACCGGTGCCTATGGTCACTTAGCCTTGCCTACTAAGTAGGCAAGTTTCCATCCCTGCCACGTGGAGGCGGACCTCTACATAGTCCGGCGCATTACCGCAACTTCTCGAGCAAACTGAGCAAAATCCCTAAAATTTTGAGCACTTTTCACCAACTCTTTACATTCTCCCGGCCAATTCTCTCCCCTCCTTTTCAGCTTGAATTCCATATGGATTCTTGCCTCGTCGAGGAGAGAACATCGGAAGAGAACGTGATGCACTGTGTCCCGTTCACCGCACTCGCAATTCGGGGAATCTTTCAAACCCAACTCATTGAGCTTAGAATTGAACTCCCCGTGGCCCGTGGAATATTGCGTTACGGTTTGGGACAGCTCCAGCCACCGTATCGATAGTCTGTGATGCAAATTTGGGAAGAACTCATATGTGATTCTTCCTGTTTCTGCCTCATCCCAGCGTCTTTGCCACTTCCCAATCTCATACTCTCGGATCTTATTCCTTGCAAGAGTAGTAGGCATCTGACTGGACAGCTACCCAACATCGAGGACAATCATGACCCCTTTTTTAAACTTATAGGTAAGGGCTCTCATCTCAATAAGGAGATCAAGCGGCAACACAGCAGCGACCACCGGTAAGGAAGCCGTGGATGATGTCGCATAGGCCCTTGTTACAGAGCATAGAATTGCTCTTTGCATTCGCAACAGAGTGCCGCTGTACGACTGCATGTCAAGCTTGTCGGCCCAACAGGCAGCTGCGTACGCTGCGACATTTTCTATTACGCCCCTATAAATGGTTAGGGCCACACCAGTCTTCAGCCCCCACTCACCACGGGCAACTCTTTTTATTCCCTGGTACAAGTTGAGACATCTAGAGGCCACCCACTGAATATGGGGCTTAAAAGAAAGCTTCCAATCCAGCAGCACGCCCAGGTACTCAAACTGGGACACATGGACTATTCTGTGATCGTCCACCCTTATCCAGGGAGGACGACTGGGATGAAGTTTGCCTTTCATTAGCATCACTTTAGACTTCTCGAACGAAATCTGAAGCTTCTCCCCTTGACTCCAATTCTTAATTCGGGTTACAACAACGCTCGCACGCTCTTCTAACTCCCGACGAGAATCACCATGAACGACTACTGCAAGGTCGTCGGCGTATGCAACTGAATCACAATAATCCATCATTTCTATATGCTCTAACAATCCGTCCATGACCAAGTTCCACAGGAACGGGCCCACCACCGAACCCTGCGGACAACCTTTAGTTATTGGCCTGGAAATTTCGCCGGCTTGAGTCACAAGTACCGCCAATCTTTGAGTGAGGTAGCTTTGTATCAATTTTAAAATATTTGGTGGACCATCTCTCTTTCTAAGTGACTCTAATACAGTCGGCCACCAGACATTATCAAAGGCACCAGCTATGTCCAGGAATACAGTGAGGACGTATTTGTGCCCACTGCCACGGACCAAATTCAGGATTTTCGAGATCGCATCTGTCGTCGATCTACCCGATACAAAACCATACTGACTGGAACTGAAACTGATAAAACTTTTCAATCTCATTATGATCAGTTTCTCCAGCAGTTTCCCAAAAACGGGCAGGAGTTGTATCAATCGATACGACTTTGCGTCATCGATGGGCTTGTTACCACCTTTATATAACACTTTGACAAGCCCTGTTTTCCATTGACTGGGAAAATATCCCAGTTTCAGGCATCCATTGAACAGGTCTAGCAGATACTGGCTTAGAACGTCCTCATTTTTCCGGATAATTTCTCCATTAATCATATCTATGCCGGGTGCCTTCTTGTTCTTAGGTTAGCCAATAACAAACTTTATATCATATATGTCAAACTCGGCCACGGAGCAATCCAGAGCTGGTGACTCATAAGCTGCTTCGCGACGACTTCTTTGCAATTGAGTGTCATCCAGAGGATTATCCTCCGGGAGGAGTACTTTCAATAAGTGCTGAGTCGACTCTTTCCAGGACCCGACAGTCTATATTCCGTCTATATTCAGACTGGCTAGTACCAGGTGTAACTTCATCTTATTAGCTTGCACCTTGTATACAATACCCCATGGATCTCTATTGCCTTCTGACTCCACGAGCTCCCGCCAGCTTGAGGTCTTGGCCTGCAACACCATCTTTTTATACTGGCTTCGAGCACCACGATACTCATCTAAATGTCTTTGACGGGATTCCTCATTCCGTTCCCGTTGGTACCGTCTTCGCTTCCTGGCTACTTCTTTTTTTGCTGTTGTCAGCTCCCGTGTCCACCAAGGAACACGGCGCGTACGACTAGTGGGTATTTTCTTTAAAGCCTCACCACTTACGTCCGCTATTGCCTTGGTCAGCTCCGTGACCGCCTTATCAACACCAGCAATGGTATCCTCTTGGACATGTATGGGAGCAATACTGCCCTGTAGGAGGGTCTTATATCTTTCCCAGTCAGTATGTTTGACTGAGTATCTTTCTAGACCCTCATAGGCGAGACATGGCTTGGTGTCCCAGGCAACTTCGGAAAGTATAGCCCTGTGGTCACTAGTCACCCAGTCAGTCACCTTCCAACCATGTACCCCGTCAACAGCAGAAGCTGTGCGCAGTGTAACATCCAGGTTGTGCTGAGCGCAGTTCCCATTTCCTACATAGGTCTTTAAATGTCCGGGCATGTTCACGACCCACAGATCATTAGAGACAATGCACTCCTCAAAGTACCTGCCTCTGTCATCCAAGGCGTCGTCATGCCACATAGGTGACCATGCATTTATGTCAGCAGCCACGATTATCTTTTTTCCTCTACTTTCTTGCAAGAGCCGACTTAAATGAGCTATAGACGTCGTTATGTCGCACGACGGCTGGCAGTACAAGCTTACCAGCATCAACTCAACGCCATTTGCAGCCGTTAACAGCACACAAGTACAATGACTGGTGCTGTATTGTGGCAGACGCAATAGAGTGATGTCTGGATTGCACACCGCAACAGCAGTCCATATCCATCTATCACAGGAAGCGTGGACGATACGATGTTGCAACCCCAGGTCCTTGGAACGTGTAGGGTTCCTGGATTAACGCAACATCTATTCCTTTCGTATAGATAAGCTCTCGTGCCTCAGCCATTACTGTTTTCGAGCGTTGCGCATTCAGCTGCAACACTCTCAGGCCATAGTTTGTTGAATTATGGGCTTCTTCCATAATCTGTATTGGCTTGTTGTCGGTCTAGAGCTTTCAGGTACGCTGGGCGTTTCAAACTTTTAACAGAGTGGCTGTGCGGCTTTCGGCAGCACATGCCGGGGCTTCGGCTTTCTTTGGTCACTTCTCATACACATGTCCTTTAGTGGCGCACTGTCCGCAAGTCGGCTCTTTTTCTTTGCAGAAATTTGCCACGTGCCCATATACTTGGCACTTGTAGCAACGTGCTACCTGTTTGTGGTCCATCACCTTACAGCGATTCCACTCGATATACACCCTGCCGCTACTCAGGGTTCCTTTTAGCAGAAGTTCACGCATTTTTGGCGTTACTTCTACCACCCAGTTTTGTGACCCATTTTTGCTCGCACCTGACTTGGCCAATACTCTTAAGGAGTCCTGGAAATCAGGTTTCGGCAATACCGATCCTAGGTTTTGTTCGTAAATGGCTTTCATAATTCTCGCCTCATTGAGGTCGCTCGGTACATCAAATATGATCATTTTGGGAAGCCTTTTTTTAGGCAGCTCAGCCTGGAGACCGGCATTTCTCAACTTATCATTATTTAACAGGGCCTGCGCCTCTCAGGGCCTCCTGTTTCTACATAGAGTGTCTTATTTCTGGCTTGTCGGAGGGACACGACCTGCCAACCTTCCTCAGAAGGATTTAGACTACCCTTGAGCATTTCTTTCATCTGCTCGCTGGTCTCAACTGCCTAATCATCTTGTGGCTTTAAAACCACCACATGCTTTTTTGGAGGCAGCGGCTTATTCACTGCCTGCCTACCAGGCTGCGTATTCTTCTTATCTTTATTATTTTTGTTCTTATTTTTCAGAGCCTTTTTGTGCTTTTTTTGCTTAGCCTGCTTTCCCTCAGGCTGGCTTCCAGTAGCCACCACTCCCGCATAAGATTTTACAGGTGCGGGTTTCGCAGTGTCTACTACCTTATTTTGCTTAGTACCACTGACTTACGGGCTGTCTCGCGCAAATTCACGGACAGCTTTGTTGTATCGGCCTTGATCTGGTCGGTATTTTCTAAAATACATAATACCGCCATTTCCAAGGCCTGTTGCTTTTTCACTGTCTCAGTGGTGGAAGTCGCAAGTTTGCCCTCAAGCCAGGCAACGTGAGAGGCCATCTCATTGACGGTGGCCGTTACTTCTTTCACTTTTTTTGTTAAGAACAAGGTGTGTGTCTTATTTATCTTAACACTTGGGTCCTGGCAGTATCGAATAATTTCGAGCTCAAGTTCACCTGCTCTGAGGATGGGGTCCCTGGTCACATATCCTTTTGGGGTACCCTCCTCACTGCGGTTTTCATTTTTGCTCTCTGGTTCGTTAGGCTCGGCAGCATTTGCTGCCACGTCATTAGTGGTCATTTTGACCACCGTCGAACCTTTAGAGACATTCTGTTGCTCGTCAAACAATCTTCTTCTTATACCACCTAGCATGCCTTTCAGGCAAGGTGGTGTCACCTCAATGTCAGAGAGCGGACTAGGAGCTCTAGCGTTTTCTGGTGTGCTGGTCATATTATTCGTAGAACTAATACTACTATGTACAGTTAAAATAACTTAGTCTACTATATACAACTATATACAATGGGCTCAAGCCGAAGCTTGCGCCTTCGCTCTGAAAAGAGCGGTTTGTGTGCCTCCGTCCCCTCTACAAGTGTTATTCTCCCTTTAGCCCAGGCAGAAATGGTGCAACAAACTTCCAAAACTCTGCCTGGTGTCCAGCCCCGGCGAACGTGGACGCAGGAGACCACTCGCTAAACCAAAAAACCGCAAAGCTGTACACTGGCTTTTGCAGTTCGTCAAGCTTAGAAAGTTCAAACACTCTAATAATAGTCACTCTAATAAAGAACTTTCAAAAGTTTTATATAAATCGCTCAACAATTACAAGCGAGAGGCGCGGGGCCAGCCAATATGCGACAGCCATAGAAACATTCATACAGCACACTATAATACCGCCAATATATGGTGGCTATAGAAACATTCATACGGCACACTATAATACCGCCAATATATGGCGGCCATAGAAACACTCCTCCAAGAAACCATGCAGTTTAATTGTAGCAGTAACATAAGACAAAATTAAGGTATTTTTGGATCGAAATAAATGTAAAATTATAAACAAAAATAATTATAGAAACAAACATTATTGATTGCGATTCTGTGAGTGATACGTCGCACAGCCCAAATGTGTGACTGTTGCGAAAATCTGCAGACGTACAGACGATGTGTGATGGTGAATAGAGTTTTGTCTGAGGATACGCTGAAACCAAGCTGTTAGTAGCACAGCAGGCCCCAGATGTATGGGTTGAAACGAAGTCGGATCTCCGACGGCAGCAATAATACATCCTAACACAAGTACACAGACTTTCTTTCTACAGATAAAGATCTAAAGTATATACTGATGGTAGACCTTCCTCAAAAAATGCCACCTCACAACATCATGTATTGCCTACTGTCTAAATAAAATCATCCAATGCTATCAAGTATTCTGAGGTTCAATAAAATTATGCATATCAGGGAGAATTTGAAATGGCGTTATAAAACTGATTAGCAGTCACTAACCACACAATACAATAGGAAAGTTCTGGTTACAAACTGGTCAATGATTTGGTTACAATCCATTATACCACACTGTTTGGAACTAGTGATTTCCTAGTAAAATAACTACATGAAAAGTAATTCAACCGGAATTTCCTCACTGCGGATCCTCACTTCATAGAGATTTTTTAAGTAGAAAACAAAAATGGTCTAAGAGTGAGGACTCGCAGTCGCACTTCTATAAGAAAAAAAAAAACCTATTGCCTAACAGCCAACATTCCATTTCTTTTTTATATCTTTTGTAAATGCACTACTATGTAAATATTTAATTTAATAACTTAAATGGTTTCTATTTTTCTAGGTTGTGTATTAGCGAATAGATTGTCAGCGAATCCGGAATGGAAGGTGCTACTGTTGGAGGCAGGTGGAGATGAGACCTTCCTCACAGATATTCCCGCCATGCGCACCACGCTCATTCGTTCGCAGGTCGATTGGAATTACAGTACTGTTCGCCAAGAACGTGCATGTCTTGGTAGTTATTCATATACTGTTTAGAGATGTATAGTTATTACTTTTTAGTCACATTCCTCGTGCATTTAACATGTAAATACTGTGTCAATACAAGTAGAAATAGCAGTACAGCTTTCACAACCGTGCGTCATCAACAAGTCAATTTAAACAATTGTATGTGTTTAGTTTGGATCATTTTGCGATGTTACAGTAAGATACTGTGGTAGATGTGAGAAGAGAGGAAATTAAAGATGAATTTAGGAGAAAAAAATAAACTACTTGAATCCACTAAACACTGTATAATGATTAAGAAACACAAACTGCAAGGATTTTAAACTGTCGGATGATATTAGAGAATAAGGTAACGAGAGAATGAGTTAAGAGAGAGACAGACTGGCTGAGTATTAGAAAGTACGTTTAATGATGTTTGCTGACTGGTGTCAATGACTGTTCTGTAAAAACTCTCCTCTTTAGGGCTATTCGCCTTTCTTTATATGGAACGCTTCCTCTCCAGTTTGTCCTAGGTAGGGAGTAACTAATGTTGTTCGGATCGTATGATGCTAATGATTCGGATCAAACACTATGCAGAATTTCGTGTAGAATGTTTCCACCGAACAGTCTTTGTTCAGAGCAGCTATAATATTCATAAAACAGCTACATGAACTCTGTTCACTCGTCATTGTTTTACTGTACACAATTGGTTTTAAAACAATGAAAAAAATTAAAAATATTTCTCTTAATACAATTCTTAAAGTTTTGAACGAATCTTTTTTTCCAGATTGAATGTTTTACAAATATTGAGTTTGCCTCAATGAATGCAGTTTAATGGGGGTTAAACAGAGAAAATGATATATAAGTGGAAAGTATATTGACTAAGCACTGTGTATATTATTTATTTATTTATTTATATATTCAGGCTGAAGCCTATCACTTAAAAAATATTATAAACATCTAAGCTATCAATAAACTATTTATAAACTAATAAGCTACTTGCATACATATAAACTCTATACACTAATAACAAAATTATGATTGTCATATATATGATTGTCATATTGTCATATTGCCATTTTATGATACAATTTAACATAAAATCACATTTGAAAAATTATAATCTTACTAAACAGAAACTATCTATAAACTGAAAATGGTTTGAAAAGTAAAATAAATATAAAATAAATATGAAATTTTAATATAGGAAAGTTATTAAAAAAGTTAAGAGTCTCATATTAAAGATATAAAATATAATATTTACTTACATACATAAAAGTCAAAAAATCATTTTTGAGTAATTATAGTAAAACTAGACAAATTTAATTAATATTAATTAATAATAATTTTCAGAGTTGTTTTAGTATTTTTCTGACTGGACTGCAGTTCATGGAGAAAATATCAATTCTACTGCTCTGCTGGTTACAGTTATTCATAACTCTATTTATGTTGATAATTATATCTTTGGTGACTTATTTTAAAGGGAAGGATACTACTAGTATTGTAGGAAGGGACATTGATATTAATTAGGAATAGGATAATCAGTACAGTCTATTTCATTGTTTATTATTTTGGAAAGGAAAAGGATATCGAAATGTTGTCTTCTATAGAAAGAGTGTTGAAGTTGAAGAAACTGAGCAACTTTTCATAGTTTATATCTTTGTATTGCTGTCCTATTTTGTATACATCCATTCTGAGAAATTTGTTTTGAATTTTTTCAATGGAGCCAGAAAGGAGTTTGTAATATAGTGACCAGATCACTGATGCGTATTCTAATTGAGAGCTTACTAAGGAGCAGTAAAGATTACGCACGGAAGAGTTTTTTTTGAAATATTTAGTGTGTCTGCTCAAAAAACCGAGCGTCTTTAGAGATTTGTGAGTTATATTGTCGATATGGTTAGTGAAAGTGAGTGAAAAGTCAAAATTCACTGAGATCTTTAAATGCATTAGTAACCTGTAGTACAGTGTCGTAAATTTTGCAATCAGAGTAAATTTTTCTGTTTCCTCTGTAGTAGTTCATCACAGAACATTTATTCACATTTAGTCTATCAAACTCACACCATTCGACTAATGTTGATATTTTGTTGTAAAATATCTGTATCACTCTCTTTTTTAACAGATTTAAAAATTTTCAGATCGTCTGCGTACAGTAGAAATTTAATGTCATGGAAAACATACTGAATGTCATTAATGTATAAATTAAAGAGAAGGGGACCTAAGCAAGAGCCTTGTGGCACTCTAGATTTTGCTTCAAAATAAGGAGATAAAGACGAATTAAATTTGATACAATAAGACCTATTCGTTAAAAAAACTACTTAACCAGCTCAGTAACGATCCATGGAAACCGATGAGTGAAAGTTTATGGATGAGGCAAGAAATATTAATACTGTCGAATGCTGTACACAACATCGACTTGGCTGCCATCCCTAAAAGCACCTAGAACTTAATTCTGAAATAAAAATTGGTTGGTAGTTTTAGATCTGCCTTTAACAAAGCCATGCTGTTCTTTAATGATGTATTATCATGTATTAATTTATCTAGGAGTTTAGGAATAACTGATTGGTTACTAGCGGTCTATAATTAGCGACATCAGAAGGATCACCTGGGAGGAATCAAGATGGCGGATAGTGGTGAACTGCTTTATAAAAGTGTTGTTGTGGTTTTAGAGGAAATGCATAAAACTAAACAGAATATTAATTCGGTATTAAGAGAAAAGATTTCAAAAGCTCTGAGTTGTCTACATGAATTGTATAATACGCTGATTTTGGAGAATGAACAACTGAAACAGAAGCTATCAGTTCAAGAGGAGCAGCAACGTATGAAGAAGCCAACCTTTTCTCAAGTATTACAAGATACCAAAACTGTAAGTAAAAATTCCTATACATTAATTATTACGCCAAAAGAAAAAACTTTATCTAGCGATGATACGAAAAAATTACTTAAAAACTCAATAGATCCAGTTAACCTCAATTTTGGTGTAAGGCGTTTACAAAGAGCAAGCAAAGGTGCTGTAATATTAGAAAACTGTGATAAAAAAGATATGGATATTATAATAAATGAGATAAATAACCATCATTCTAAAGAATTATTAGCTAGCCCAACTAAAAATCTGTACCCTCGAATTAATATACAAAGTATACCAGATGAAATAAATGTTGATAATGTTGTTGATGTCCTTAAAAAGCAGAATCCAGAATTACATATTAGAGAAGAAGATATTAAACCAAAGTTCGTGTGGCATAATAAAAAGTATAGTTGCAGAAGTGAAACCTTCCCTTTTTGAACAAATGAATGGGAATAGAGTTAAACTAATGTTTACAATCTGCCGATGCGTTAATTATTTGCGTGTAACTAGGTGTTTTATCTGTTCTAGATTAGGACATTCACAAAAATATTGTAGAATAAAAGAACAATCTTGTCCTGTATGTTCAGGTTGTCATGCATTAAAGGAATGTGATCGCCAAAGAAAACAGTGTATTACTGTAAACGATATAATGAATTTAGTTCTAACAAAAAGAAGTTAGATATTAATCACTGCTCATTAGATAAATACTGTCCTTCAGTAGCTCGGTATTTGACCAAACTTAATAATAAAATTAATTACAATGAATAAGTTACATTAAACTGCTAGTTTAGAAGCTTTAAGATGTTTACAAATTAATCTACACCGTTCGCATATAGCAACTAACTATTTATTACAATATTTAAGCCAAAATAAATATGATATTATATTTATTCAAGAACCATACACAGTAAAAAATAATGTTGCTGGATTAGGTAATTATAGAATATTTCAGTGCGGTGTGGAAAGGAAAAGATCAGCAATAGCAGTGATTAATACAGGCATAGATGTTACTATTATCTCTCAATTTTTACATGAAGATACGGTCGTGGCTGAATTAATTTACAATCGATTTAAAATGCATATTATTTTGTCTGTAATATAAATATAGAAGAAAACGTTAAAGAATTGGATACCATTCTAAAATGGAATAGCAGTCAAATAGGATTTATTATTGCGATTGACAGTAATGCCAGATCAGGATTGTGGTATGATAGAGAGACTAATCATCGAGGCAAAGTATTAGAGCAGTTCATATTAAGTAATAATCTCTTTTTACTAAATGTAGATAGCGGTCAACCTACATTTGAAACGACAAGTCGTAAAAGTAATATTGACTTAACCATAGTAAACAGTGTTGTAGTATCTTCCATTAAAGAGTTTGGTTGTATCTTTACTAGAGGTCACATCGGCTCTATAAAAATTGTGTTTTTTGAGTGGTTAATCGTGTGCTATCAACTTTAAAATTTGCACATTGTTATTGGCAGTAGTGAAGATTACTTATACAGAATTTGAAAAAAAATTATCGAGTGATTACCGAGGAATTTGAAGAAATCATTACTTATTTATTGGATATAATTTATCAGTATTAGATTTGTGCTTGGCGACTTGGTAGTGGGGTGGAAGGTGCGGAGTGGTCATCATCAGAGGGAAGGAGGTGTTTACAAGCAGCTTATTGATAAATATATTGACTTTATCTACAAATCAAGTAACTATACTCATTATTGATACTTTCATAATATTTTGCTCCGTTAACCTTGAGATCTCGTACATCAGCTTTTTATTAAATTATTATATTTAAAATTCTACAAGCCCTTTTTTGCGAATTACTGTGTTTGTGTAATATTTCTGTTATTAACTTTTATTTACATTAAAAATATATCCTAACTTGGTATTTGAGTGGTTACGGTTAATGTCTAAAACAGTAAAAGAAAGTTACGGAGAGAGAGGAAATATAACCCCACCGAATACTAAACGTGGAAACATCAAAAGATCCCGTTCTTCACCGGAGCTGGGTGAGGGAATAAATATAAAGAAAGGCAAACTTAGAGGTATTATTAAAGAAATGGAAGGAGGGCTAGAGAAGGTGTCGCTGAGGGGGTTATTACAGGAAATGAGTAAGCTTATTGACGCCAAAAATTTGGCGAGTAAAGAGGATATGGAAGCGATCAAAGCTGAATTAAGTGAAATTAAAGCCGATTTAAATGAGATTAAAAAAGAGAACATGGTTCTGAAGAAAGAGGTGGAATTTCTAAAGAGTGAATTAAGTGAGAGAGATAGTAGATTAGAAATGTTGGAAAACTATACAAGAAGAAACAATTTACTATTTAAAGGGTTAGGAGGAGAGAGGAGGGGAGAAGGAAGCAGTCACTAAGTTTTGTCAAGAGGTGCTTAAGGTAGATGTATCCGGCACAATACAGGATGCTTATGTTATTGGAACCACTCATCCTATGATTAAAGTGGAATACGAGAATAAAAAAGTAGTTACAGAGATTCTGAAGAACACGAAGAATCTGAGAGGAACGGGCTTCTATGTAGATAGAGATTATACTTGGCAAACTAGGATGAAGAGAAAGAACTTATTTATGTGTAGGAAAGAATTTATGCAGAAGAATCCAAAGCTGAAGTCACGTGTTGTGGGGGACACGTTGATACTAGAAGGGAAGAAATTTAAGTGGAATGAAGCAGAAGGCCTAAAAGGAAGTAGAGAGGAAGATAATAAATGGCTGCAGGTTCTCAGAGAAACATTGTGAGAAGAAACTGTCTGTCAGGTGTCTTCACGTAGTTTATCAAAATTAGAATGTAAGTGTTGCAAAATATTATCTTATAATATTGCTGGGCTCAAAGATAAAGTTAGAGATAGTTTTTTTTTAAAGTTTATAAATAGTTTCGATGTTTTTATTTTGATTGAAACATTTGTTGAAGAAAAAGATTTCAGTTTTTTTAGCAACTATTTTAGTAATTTTGAGTTACATTGGAGCCCAGCTTCTAGAAATTTTTTATTAGGTAGGGCATCTGGAGGTATGTTAATGGGAGTGAGAAAAGGGAATATTAGTTTGAAATGTAAGTTACTTTCTGATTGACCAATAGTAAAAACTAACACCACCTTAGGAATTATACATGTATTGCCGATTTACTTAAACTGTAATAACTGGGTTACTGATTTTGAGAAATTAGAATATTTTTTAAATAATAGAAACGATCTTATGTATATTTTGATAGGGGACTGGAATGGGAGAATAGGAAGTGATAATGGGTTTATAGAAGAGGTAGATAAATTGACGGAGAATATAGTTCTGCAAAGAAGTACTAAAGACAAATTTAAAAATAGCAGGGGCTCCAGAATTATTGAGTTGTTGGCGGATAATAACCTGGTTGTATTAAACGGAAGGACTGTAGGGGACTTAGGGGGGGAATTAACCTATATAGCAGGAAGGGGAAATACTGTAATTGATTATTGTGCGGTGGATTTTGGAGTTTTGAGCACGATAAAGAGTTTTGAAGTTGTTGCTGAAAATTTTTCGGACCATATGCCTTTATCGCTAACACTTTATTTAGAAAATGAAGAAAATACAGATAAAACAATTCCTTTACTTCCGGTGCTTAGATGGCCTAGAAATAAAAATGATTCACAAATTTATCAGATTCAACTTAACGAGCTTATAGATAGTATAAAACTTGTAAATGAGCAAGTAATAGATTTAGAATTTATCAGGAATGTAGTAAGGGAATGTGCAGAAGGTGGGGTTAAAAAAGGTCCTGTTAGACGTAATGCTAAAGCAAAACAACCTTGGTTTGATAAAGAGTGCGACAAAGCTCGCAAAAGAACCTTTGCGCTGCTCCGCTTGTTTCGTGAATGTAATAGTTTAATAATTAAAGAACGGTATAGGAAATGTAATAAAACTTATAAAAAGGTTTGCGAAAAAAAAAGAAAGGAATATTATTTTGGTATTGCTCGAGATTTTATGAGTGCGAAAGATTCTAAAACATTTTGGTCTTTAGTAAAAAAGTTTAAAAAAGCCAATTTTGAATGTGGTACTGAAATTAAAGCAAAAGAATGGTTAGAGTATTTCCAGTCATTATATAACCCTCCTCTTATTTCCGAGAAAATTAATTTTGTTGAACCCTACATTATGGATGATTATTTGGACTCCCCTTTTGCTTTAGAAGAATTAAAAGAGATACTTAAAAAAGTAAAAAATAATAAAGCTCCAGGGATGGATAGAATACCCTATGAGTTTTACAAAAATGTTACTGGTCCCTTCCTCGAATTGATATTAAAAGCTTTTAATAACATTATAGAGACAGGGAATTTATCCTCAAATTGTAAAAAGGCCATAGTGTTCCCGTTACATAAGAAAGGGAATCGAAATATGGTGAATAACTATAGGGGTTTATCATTTATAGACACTATAGTCAAATTGTTTACGGGGATACTGGCGAACAGATTGACACTTTGGTTAGAGAAGAGTGGCCAATTATATGAGGGTCAATGTGGCTTCAGGAAAGGGTACTCTACCATTGATAATCTATTCGTTTTAACTAATATAATACAATATTACATTCAAGAAAAGAATAAAAGAGTTTACTGTTTTTTTTGTAGACTTCAGAGCAGCATTTGATTCTATAGACCGAGATTCGTTGTTTATCAAATTGGCAAACCTTGGGGTATCTTCAAAATTTATCAGTATTGTCAAAATGTTATATCATCAGACTAGTGCAGTGGTGCGGTTGAAGGATGGAGTGTCAGAGCCATTCAGCACCACAATGGGAGTTAAGCAGGGTTGTTTGCTAAGCCCGATTCTATTCAACGTTTACATAAATGATTTGGCGGAATATCTGGGTGAGGGAATAAAGGTGGGGAATATTAATATTAATTCACTTCTATTTGCTGATGATGTGGTGTTGTTGGCGGACGAGCCGTTTAAAATGAAGAATATGGTAAAAAAATTAGAAGCATATATGGAGATGTGGAATTTAAGTATAAACTTAGAAAAATCTAAAATTATGGTGTTCCGTAAAAACAAGGGAAAATTGAAAAAGATAGAGAAATGGCACTTTAGAGGCGAACCTATAGAAATAGTAAATAGTTATAAATATCTAGGTGTTACGCTAACTTCAAATTTGCAATTTACTACGCATCTTAATGAAAGATATAAATTAGCAAAAAAGGCAATTAATAGCATTTGGTCCGGCATTTTTATGAACAACCATATTCCTATATCTTCAAAATTCCAAATCTTTAATACAATAGTTTTAACCTCAGTATGTTACGGGTGTCAAGTTTGGGGCTACAAATTATATGAACAAGTGGAGAAAGTACAGAGATTTTTTCTAAAGAAGTTGCTCCGAGTCCCAAAATTTACTCCAAATTATATCCTGTATCTGGAAACAGATCAAAATTACATATTTTTTAGAACTTTTCAGCTGCATTTGAAGTATATATCGAAAGTCTGTTTGTATAGTGACAATAGATTGCCAAAGGTAGTGGGCACTTTAATGGCACAAAGGAAGCTCTTTTGGTTTAAGGAATGGCTTGATTTAGCTAATAAGTTTAACTGTACCATAGAGAGTCCCTTTAGTTCTCCAGAAAACTGCATTAAACAGATAGAGAAACTTCTGGAAATTATGAAGGCAAACGCTACTAACGAATTTTTATTAAAAGCGCAGGCGGCTCAGTACCACCTATTATACAAAGAACTATTGCCACTAAAGTATCCCTATATCAATGATTTAAATAATGCTGACGTCATAAGAATAGTTTTTAAAGTAAGGGGGGACTTACTAAATTTAAATTATAATGCTTGGGATCCTGATAGGACTCATATCTGCTCTCTTTGTAATAATAATGAGATAGAGGATACCGTTCACTTTATGGCAATATGTCCTATATTAGGATCCATTAGAAAAAGGTACATAGGAAAGTATGTAATCACAAAAGGAGAACTAGTTAGATTATTGACAGGGGAAAATATAAAACCTGTGTATAATTTTGCAAAACATGCATTGGAATATAGGGAAGAAAAAATGAAAAATATAATTTAATTTATTTATTTGTTTTTCTTTCATTTTGTTTTTGTTATTTTTTGTATTATAATTTTCACGCCAAACTCCTGGCAGACGGCTGTATTCAGCCATTGCTGTACGCTTTATGTTTGTATCTAAGTTTTGTAAGTTTATATTTGTATAA
Organism: Triatoma infestans; assembly: GCA_011037195.1. Classification (NCBI taxonomy): domain Eukaryota; kingdom Metazoa; phylum Arthropoda; class Insecta; order Hemiptera; family Reduviidae; genus Triatoma; species Triatoma infestans. Next base: position 93,612 of record JAAEAF010014707.1, on the reverse strand, counting down.
TAAAGCATTCATTCATTCATTCATTCATTCACCGCTAAATATTGGGGCGGATGCTAGTGTAGTGGTTATGAGCATGGACTTGTAACTGGGAGGACCCCAGTTCGAGTCCCGCTTATAACTGCTAAATTTTATATTGGTATGAAAAATGTTAACAGTAAAGTAGATGCTTTCGCCCTCGTCCACGACACCTAATTTGGTAGTTGTGGACGTTAAGCTCGCCTGAAAAAATAGGCATTACTTTTATACCGCTAAATAATTGATCTATTATGACCTGAATAGATACAATTTCTGCCACAATATTGACAATTTCAATCATTGATTACTTATATTCCTTCCTTAAAAACACCATATAACTTTGAATTCCATTAGTAGCAACTTCTAATAATAATTTACTGCTGTTTGGCAATAGAAGACTCTAATTCTACTAAAGATTACTTTAATTATGCATTTCAATGGAATACTTTATTGCATAGAATTCCATTTGCTATTAGTTCCAATGGAAAGAAAGGAAAGCATAAAAAATTTTTACTTACGAACATGGCTGACGTCCAGAAAATTGCACGACTGGGGTTTTTTGGTGTGACCTTTGTTTCTATACTAAGAAAGTACATGAAGGATCTACTTCTAACAATATTCCAAGGCCATGTTTAGAGGATTTAACACTTCAAATTGTAACTTCGTCAATTATGGCGAAGATGTTCATTAAAGTTTACAACGGCTGGTACCACCAGTTGATATGTTCCACAGACCACCCACCAGATTATCTTATTTGTTTGTTTAAAAGCACAGTATCAATGCACAGTTGGATGTAACTAAAACTGACCTCTTAGGCGCCACGATAAATGAATGAGACCGCTATGCTAAGGTGTATTGCGGGCTCAATTCCCGGTCTACGTCTTATTTAATGTGTTAATATGAACAATGAATCCGCCTCCATCCAAGACGGCTGATTGTTAGTTGGACGTAAAGTCCGCCTGAAAAAAGTAGACATTTAATTTACTTTTTACTTTTACCAAATTTTTTATTTCTTCTTCTTCTTGGCTTCCTGTCTGAATAGATTAGCCAAGGATGTAAATATGGTTATTTATTCTTTGTCCAGGTTTCTTACTGTCGTTTCAGCTGCGGCTGACGATGACTAGAAATTGTTCCTTGGTATCCCTAAACGAGGCTCTACACTTCCTGATAGCTATTCATTAAAATATAAAGCAGAAGATTTTAGAAGTCTTCAAGTTAGACCTCATTCTATCTTGAGGTTACTGGTTCTTTACATCTGATTTAATATCAAAGTGATTTTTTTTTAATTTAATATTTATCAATTTATAGTTTATTTGAAAAGAGCCAAATATTATTTGGTTGGTTTTGAGAGGATGGTATGCAGACTGACAGGTAGTGTACATTCTGCTTTTATGATAGCCTTCCTTTATGATCTCTATCCTCTTGGTGACTATTATATTCTAGGATCAGGTGGTTTGGTTGATGATTGATTCAGAAGGACATGATCAAACTGGATTGACTGAATTTCCTATTCGAGACAGGTGATGGGGAGAAAAGTTATGGTTAAAACGAAGTCTGGTCATGATTTTAAAGAAACTTCTACTTTCTGGTAGGTCAGTGAACCAGGTTTTTTGGGGGGATCGGCGGCTATAGGGAGATGTACACTTTACTTTTGAGACATTTTGATTTCTCATACTCTATGGACCATTTCCTGTAATACTTACGTATGGAGTGAGTAATTCTTTATATCTGAGGGTAATAACTTTTCAAAATTGAGATCCTCTAGTTTATTGCTTCTTTCGCCTTGGAATCCGCACTTTCAGTGCCAGATATCCCCGAATGACCCTTAATCCATACCAATCTACAATTTTTTCCTTTGTGACCCGTTCTCTAAAGAAGGTGAACAGTTTCGAGAACAATAAAGTCAGCGTTATGCCCGGGGTATCTTAATTTGGTGAGCACACTTTTGCTGTCAGAAAGAATGACCACTGTTGATGCATCTATCGAAGAAATAAGATTTGCACATTTGTTTATGGCAATTTGTTCGGCTGTAAAATTGAGGAATTACAGTTTAACTTGTATAACATACTTTGTTCGGTTGCGGGTCGAACACCGAACATCCCACCCCTTTGCGGGACTTATATCTATCGATGTAGAAGTAGTATGCTCCGGGGAAGCTGGCATTTAGTTTCTTTTCATTTACCCTTTCTTATAACCCGCTCCAATGCCACATTAAAAAGTAGGCAAGCAAGGACAACACCCAGTTTTTGTCCATTTCTATACTGAAAGTTTCTAGATTGGGGAGACGTTTGACTGTATCCGCAATACACAGTTAATAGTCTCATTGTCATCGCAACAATGCGAACTAGCTTGGAAAGCATTTTAGGTCAGCCAAAACTTTGTAGATCTCTCATCGATTGATACTATGGTAGCGGCTTTGAAATCTATAAATAAGTGGTAGATATTCACCTGAGGGATGATCCTTAGATTGAAAATTGGTTTGTGGATGACTTGCACTTTCGAAGGCCATATTGGTAGTTCCCGAGAACATTCTCCGTATTGAATGTTAGTATGTATTTTATAGACTGCCGGGAGAAGGGAAATGCCTCTATAATTTTAGCAGTTTAGTTGGCCGCCTCTATAATTTTAACAGTTTAGTTGGTCGCCTTTTTATGGATAGGGCATATGACTATTTCGCTCCATTGCTTAGGCATCTTTTCATCATTCAAATATATATGAGGAGGTCTCATAACAATTTAATAAGTTCTCCTCCATTTTTAAAACGTTCACCCGGAAGATTATCTGGCCCGGAAGCTTGTGATTTAAGCGAAGGCTTATGAATGGCCTCGTGAATCTTAGATGGATTAGATCCGGGTCTGGATATTTGTTCTAGACCCGGCTTATTGTTGTTTTCTTGGGGTAGCTATATGGACATAGTGGGGCTTTGGATAGCGTAGGGTTTGGTCTCTCCCCACAGACAAATAATTATAATAATAATGGCCTCGCGGATCTCATCTTCATCAGGTGGTTCGCATTCTCTGTCTTTATCAGTTTCTGTTGTATTTCAGTTGGATAAGTTAATATAACCTGTAGAATCACAAGTACTTGGATCAATAGCCAGTCAAAATGTCTTTTCCACCTGTCGAGAATATCCGGTTTATTTTAGAGGAAAGAGCCTGATTCATCCTTATATGCAGTCAGTCTAAGCTTACTTTTTTTTTTTTTTATAGAAATCTTTATATTCATTAAAACTGTGAAGCATTTCTATGTCTTCAAAATTCCTTATTCTTTACTGATTGCTACTGCCGCTGTCATCTTAAGCTAGAGTGCCTTAGAAAAATGATAAGTTTGTAAAATATTATTGTGGTTACAGTCCAACAGAACAGCTCTTTTGGAATAAAATATAAATGAATATTAACGATTTTATTCAGACAATAGTAAAATTCACTATGTCATGTTTGCAATTGACATATCAGTTATTTTTTTTAAACTCTTCACTTCAGTATGTAGTTATTGGTACGAACTGCATAATGACAAACAATGCATCTCTTGCTAATATAGTAGTCTGTTAGTCTGTTTAAAAACAAAAACAATAAAAACTGCCACCTATTGAAAACATGACAAGGTACACTTAACTATCTGTCTATCAGAACAGATCGATCTGCAATACTATTATTTGGTTAAAATCAGTCTGTTGGAAATTGCTGTTTAATGTTGTAAAATAAAAACCATTTAGACGTTAATTAAACTTCTTTAATGTTCAATACAAAACTAGTTTTAAAAAAAGAAAACCACAAGATATTATTTATTAAAACATGATAAAAATCCAAATCTGTCATTATGATCGAACAAAATATTTGATGGTTTAATACAAATTTTTGACAACTGGTAGTATTCCAACTATTCGTAATTTTCTTTAAAATGTGTAGTAGATTCACCACTTCCGCCGAAGAGCCTATAATTTTTATTTGAAATACTTTACCAGAAAACTTATTTCACACGTTGTGGAAAACAAAATGAAAATACTAAAAGAAATCAGCGTAATTGTGTGGGGGCAGAAAATTAGACATGACTTAGTCTGATAGACTCCTGTGTTTATTTTTTTTTAATAATATAGCAATAGACTTTTTTCTTCGGAGTTGCAATGGATCGATCATATGATCCCTAATTTACTTGCACGAAGGTAAAAAAAATATAACATTAATTTTATTTTTGTAATACTGGTTATTGCTTGCAATAAATTTTTACATGTCGCGAGGTTTAGCAGGAACCTGAGTCAGACTCAGTTCTGTTCGATCCAAACTTACCTGTTCAATCCATGTCTTCCGGTTGGAAGGGCGCCGCATACATAACAAGCTATACAGATGGATCTCCTTTGTTAACATTGTTCCAAGTCTGGTCCGGTCAATGGAGTTTCAGTTTCTATTACCTAATAATTACTGCCAAATATGGAATTAAAAAAATAAAAAAATCTTAACTACTGAATTGAATACTAAATAAACTTAGAGGCTTGGACTTTAATCCATCAACCTCAGTTGATTTTTTTACAATTCAAAATTAATAAATTCCTTTTAATAAATTGTATAAAATAAAAAATGAAACTAAATTTTACAAAAATTACGATAAGGAATAGATCAAGAAACTAATACGACAGTTTTATATTAAAAATTAAATTAAGATTACTAAAAGTGTCTATATTTGTAAGCTAGATTTTTTTGATAAATCAATAGTTAATTTAATATTCCATTTCTGAAATATAGAATTTTGCATTTAATTATTAAATTATTTTTTTGAATCGTTTTCATTTTTATTTTTAAACTATTATGGATCAGCAGACTCACAGTTTGTAATGTAGATCTAGGGGTGAGTAGTATTAAACTTTTGAAATAAATTTGAAAATTTTCAAAATAACAATACTTCACAACTGGTTAGAATTTTCGTTAAACATGAATCGCAAAATGGTGAAACTTTAGTTATAAATTTAAAGTGTAGAGTAAATGTGAACCTGTGTGTCTAAATATATAACACAATTGAGGGACTAGGTGTTAGCGTGTAAAGTTTTTTAATAAAAATAGAGAAAAATATTATATGGGCAGCACAATAGACAGTATATCTGGCAACCACGTTAAATAGATCATATTTTATGGGATATATCAGTTATCTTGGAAAGCTAATATAACCCAGTGGGAATAAGGGAAACCTCGCCAAATCTGGTTTTATCTTCTCTTCATAGTGCTCCTTTCAAAGATAACTGTTGGTCAGATTTATTCTTAAATACTTGTATTTCTTCACCAAATTTCGCCATTAAAGATCCAGAAGTTCTTGTTCTTGATAACCTCTCCCCAAATTCAAATACAATACTGACCCCAGTTATTAGGTAGAATTATTTGGGGGGGGGTTTAAAAAATGACAACCAACCTAAAATCATCTTTATTCCAGCAAAATTTACAAAAAGCAAAAAAATATTTCATTAATTAATAATTTTAATTGTATGACGTCATAAAATTGATTTATTTTTTAGTTTTTTAATAAAATTTCAATATTCATCTAAATTACATAGATTTTCTGAATTAATTATGCTTTTATATATATATATACAATGAAGACATTACATAAATAAGAACATTCTCCTACATACATTTCTATTTTCATAACATTTGTGTTACATATTTATCTAATCATCTAACATATATAAACATTTAAAATGTATAATCACTTAGTAAACACTTAATAGATATGTTTTATTTTATTTAAATTCTAATATTTAATTTTTTTTTTGTAAATATACTTACAGGTATTTTTAATTATAAATTTATTACATTTATGTAGTATTATCAGATAATTAAATGTTTTATAACAATTTGATGAAATTGGACCAGAATGTTGGACTTGAGCATTACTTTTTCCCCTCATTATAATAATTTTTATGAAATAAATTATTTGAATATTTATTTAATTAATTTATAGGTAACATCAATTTCTAACAATAAATTTTTAAGTTTTTTTATGTTTAAATTACAAATTAATTTACATTGATTAAACATTAATTATTGAAATGGTTTCATTAGATATTAATTAAGGTCAATTAAACATTTCTCTATTTAACTTTCATTTGTTCTGAACATTTACTATACAATCATAAAGACAAGTAAAGCTTATTTCCTATTACAATTCCCCAAATCCGGTCTTTGTTAAAACTTTCAATACTTGGTCGCGAACAGATTGTTTATAGTTCCATCATTATCTCCTTTAACTTTGTAATAATAAGTTTGCTATTTGTGCTAATGATATTAATTATATTGATTATTAATATTTTAATTAAGATTTCGATTATATGATTTAATTTTATTCTTTTAAATTATTAATAAATTTCTTCTCTCTATTTTTTCGATTGAAATTTTTTGAAGAAAAACTTTAATAATTTCTAAATTAAATTTGTTTGTGTTAAGTTTGAAAATTCGAATTTCAATTGACCATGGAACACTGGAGCAACCTAACATAGCATAATATGAAATTCAGATTTTTTTAAATTTAAATGACCGAAATTTTTAAAATATATAAGAATAGATATAACGTTGAAATTCCGTTTGGATCTGTTGTGGGGGTCTGAAATAAACTGTGAAAATGTAGCACATCTGCCTGTCCGGATGAGAGGAGAACGAGTTGAAACCAGGTAGAAAGTTGAAGAATGTTCGGACTTTTAAATATCTCCGCTCTTTAGTAGAGAGAAATAGATCCAATGACCAGGAACTTAAGAAAAGTATTTGCGAAGGGAAAAAGATCGTTTCTTTGCTGAACTCTGGCTATGGAGCAGGAACATTCAGAAAAACAGAAAATTTTTAAAAGCATTGTGGTCAGCGTAATTACTTACATGGTCCATAAAAAAAAAGCAAAAGATTTATTCGTCTGAAGAGAGAGACAATAAAGAAAAGTAAAAAAAAAAATATGGCAACAGAAATGGATTTATGGAGACGGGCAGCAAGAACTTCCGGAATAGAAAGAGTAAGGAACATCAAGATTAGGAAAATGGAGAAAAAAAAAGGTTATTGGTTCTAATAGTTGAAAATAATTTATTTTTGAGTCTTTTGGAATTTTTTGGAAAATAGCTACATTTTATTTAAAGGTGGAATGTTAACCAAAGCCTCGGAAACAATTTTCCAGAAATCTGATTTTGAGTGCTTTTTGCTCTGGGATCTGTCAAGTTAAAATTTGAACTGCCGCTTCAGCTTTATTGTTGAGGCACAGTGGGATGGGATGGGCTAGCAGTACTTTCTTGACAGAAGGAAGAGAAAGTAATATACAATATTGTTAAATATGTGAGATACATTACTCATATAAATAGAATCAGTAGTTAATGTTATATAATCATAGTAGGTGTAATAATATATATGGGATTTAAGAACGAAACTTTCCTTAATGGACTAATGAGGTCACTTATCTAGAGATAAAAGGTGAACATGAACTGAAATATTGTACCACTCAGCCTTTTTATTGAAATTTACCAGCTATTCATATTCCAGAAAAGGTAACCTCAGAAGAAAGTTAAGTAAGTTCCTATGGTTGCACCAGTCAATTAATAGACTGTAACAATATTTTGGGTAGTAGTTTGTAAAAGAATTTTTAAACTATATAAAGAAGTTTATAGGTTTATATATTACTGTATTATTATTAGAACGTATCATCATCGGAGGCCGGCCTCCGGGCAGAGTTCCCTCGTTAAGGACAACACTGCCCATTACTGGGCAGTGGGTTGAAGCTCTTAGAAACCTGCCAAAGAAGATTATTACCAAGTGAATAACGTTTGGTTTACTAACTAAAGAACCTTGAAAAAACTTAGCTTGTTTGAGATAGGTGGTCGTGAACCTATTAAGAAATCAAAATTTACATCCTAGAATCTCCGATTACCACCAAAGCGTTGCACTTTTCACGTCATTTTACTGAATGAAACGTGAAAAGAGAATATTTTTTTTCTTAATTACTAAAAGTTACTTATAAGATCCAATTGAGTAAGTGAAAAGCTACTAGAAGCGAAAATAAATCACCGATTACCTTAACGCAAAAGAATAATTTATTTTTATTCAGAAGCTTTAAAAGTTTTTTCATTTATCTAAATCAAGTCAATAGTATACTTGTTTAATACTCCCTAATTACTGGTTCAGAACTATGGCATTTATTTTTATAAATAAATAAGAAAGCGGCCCTTTTTTATGGAATTAATTAAATAAAGCCAATTCTACCAGTAAGAAAATTTTAATTTTCTCACTGTTTATCTCTTAAATTTTATTTGAATTTCTCTAATTCCTGTTAAATTATTTGTAGGAAGATAATGGGAAATCTCTTTGGAGCATTATTACTTGTAAAATATTTGAATGGATTTAATAAAGTTTCTGTGCAAATATTTACTTTCTTAATAAAAGATTGTTTAAGGTTTAGAAATTTTATAAATTAAAATGATAAGAAAATATTAAAATTAATATTTACATATTAAATTTTATTATTATAAATATTATTATTGTAAGAGTAAAGGAAAAAATTAACAAAAAAAAAAAACAAAAATACTCATTTGCCGACGTTTGCCCTCAGTTATAGTTTCAACACTTTCAGGGCTGTTTAAAACAAATTTGAATATTATTAATTAGAAATGAAAAATGTCAAAATCCTGAGTTTGAAAAACATCGGTTCATTGGAAGTGCGTTTCTAGTGAAGTCATTTTATCCATAAAAACACGACGGATTTAATTTTTTTTTTTTTTTTTTTTAATACTGATTGTGAATACAGAGCCTATCACTTTTTTGGGAACTTATTTCTGATAATATTCAGTGTATTCTATTCTGGCCAACTTTGGAATTTAGCAGTCTCAATTGATGAAAAGATTAACATATATACGGAACTTGTCTACCTTGATTTACTTTCCTTTTTCCTTAAACGAATTTTAGTTTTGGATAGTCATATTCATACTCACTTTACACTCACTCCTTAAACTATTGGCTTATTAAATAGAAAATCACAGTTATTTACGTATGTAGCCTTCGCCTTTAATTATTAAAATCCATCAAATAGAGCGCCCATTGCATCATTTGAATGCGGACAGGAACTTGCATATACTACTTGAACGCTCAGACTCTTCGTTTCCAATTTTAGTAATAAACTGTTTGTAATCGCTCTAAGAGATCAATTTACGGTAAATGACTTGCAAATCTTTTTACTCAGACCAGTGAGAAAATCTTTAGTTTTTTATTATTCTTATTATTATCCTTTCTGGGTTTATATTTCTACTAGAACTTCCATCCAAAATTTCTAAGCGTTCTAATCTAAACCGAATCTAAATCTTTCAATCTAAAATCCTAACTCATATTATCAGTTATTCTTATTATTTTTCACTCTCTCCTTGCCCTAAGAAAGAAAATACACCAGAGGCAGCTGGCCGCGTGCAGAGGAGGGGGCTCTGAGGATCGCCAGTGCGTACGCATTGGGCCTGCGGTTTTGGTGGTTGCGGCGGTAGTTGTTATCGACCTCATGGTGCGGGAGCGATGGTAGGTCCGGGAGTTGAAGGCCGAGATTAGAGAGGCGGAGGCCAGACTGGTAACCAGGAGTACTGGACCATGATGATGAGGTGGCAGGAGCGTTGGGAAAAGGAGCATCGTGGTAGGTGGGCCGCAAGGCTCATCTCAAGCTTGGTGGAATGGGTAAGTAGAAAGCAAGGCGAGGTCGACTACTTCCTCACCCAATTTCTCGCGGGGCATGGTTGTTTTGCCGTTTACCTGTGTAGGGTGGGGAAGGTGGGACACTCGGCGTGCATATACAGGGACGCTGCTATGGGCGACGCCCGCCACACCTTTTTCGGTTGCGGGAGATGAGCGAGAGGCTGGAGGCTGAAATCGGGAGGGTTACCCAGAAACGGTGGTGAGGACCATGCTCATCCGAAGAGACCGGTGGGACAAAGTTGCTATCTTTGTCTGGACGGTCCTTCGGATGAAGATTTTTGAAATGAATCGGCTTATCGACTAGCCGAGGACGGGGTCCACCTAGCCTGGAGTTGGCCCGTTAGGGCGTATTACCAGGCACCATACCTTGCAGTTCCGAGGTGGACGGATACCCGCGAGGGAGTAGGGTTTTTTTTAGTCCCCTCCATAAAAAAAAACTAAAAAAAAAACTCTCACCTTAAACACTGACCCCAACATTCCCGTTGTTTGTTTTCACTCTTTCCCACAACTTATCAACAATAGATTTTATTCTGACTTCAGTACTATTGTAACAAGACGTTGACGGCCTCTCAATCTCATAATTATCATTCAAGACCTTCACGTTGAACATCATTATCTACTTATTCATTTTAATATAGTTGTAAATTTCACGTTTCAGCATAAATAAAAAAAATATATATATCATATGGGTACTACAAAAAAAAAAAAAGATTGACTTAATGAGTTGCCAGTTGCTCCAGTGTATTAGTTGCATTAGTTTACAATTCTTAGTTTTTATATTGGCATTGGCTTGTTTGATTAATACACATATATTATATAAGTGGAATTAATAGCAGTAAAAGTTCAAAGAGTCTTTGTTTGATAAGTTAATATGTATTTTCATAGATTCGTTGACTCTGTACATGTTTCTTTATTTTAGCATCTTATTTCTACTTTTGACCTCTTTTCTTCTTAGTTATATAAATTAAGTTTTGCCTAACAATCACAATTTATTAAAAAATGTTCATGGCTTTATTAATAGGTACCATTTCGTTGTGCTTTCTCGCCATGATCCGTTCAAAGTGACAGTTCTCCTGGTGCTTGCGGTACGACAGTATTCAGACACTACTGCAACAAATCACAGTCCTCTTAAAAATTGACGAATTATTTATATATTAAATATGCTTATGCTGAACTGAAATTCAGTCTGGGAAATTCAATTAAAGAATAAATTAATTTATATTTCAGTTATACTGAGAGTTAATTGTTGTGATGGTTGGTTCCGCAGAGCTGGAAAGCTCAGAGGCATTTTCCGCGGTAGCCTGCTTCATTTTGTAGTCATCGACCGGTTTCGGGCGTTCGCCCATCTTCAGGATGCGTTTTTCAGACAGTGTGGACAACACAGACTTGCACAGAGCAAAGTTAGTTTACACACTGACTGGGTTTTTTTAACTGTATTTAAAACTAAACTCTTAAACTAGGTCAAGGGGTATGGTCAGCTGGGTGGGAAAACACGTGTTTCGGTTGTTAAAGGGCAAATTTTCCTTACAATGGAAACAACACGTGGGGGTCTAATTTTTAAACTCTGTTGTTGGTGGGAGATTCACTTTACAATTAACTAATCAAAATAAAATATTAAATATATAAAATAAATTTAAATTTAATTAAATAACGATTTAAACTAACATCATATAAAACCTAAATGTGTTTTTTTATAATTAAGTTGTTTATTATACATTCCACTCAACATGTCACCTTTTTACACAACTTTCACATATGTAAATACCTAAATACAAAAATAAATACCTAAATATTGTTTTTTATAATTAAGTTTTTTATTATGCATTCCACTCAACATATCACCTCTTTACACAACATTCACATACATCATACATCATCCAAATACGCACACTTTTTTTTTTAAATATATATAACTAGCAGATTTAAAACTAAACCTAAAACTAAAATCTGTGTAAGAACTATTTGGTCCATGTATAATGTTTGCACTGGTAATTGCGTTTCTGTTGCTATTGTGGGAAGAGTGTTTTGAATAATGGTTCACTGGCAAATTTTGTCTGTTCGTTTATTAAGTTTTGTGTCTTGTGTTTATATATTTCGAGTTGTTCTGTTATGTCAAGTCGTCGTCCTTTGTGGCCAGAATGTATTAGCTAGCTTCATCGTGGTCGTGCCCTTTAACAACCCAAACACGTGTTTTCCCACCCAGCTGACCATACCCCTTGACCTAGTTTAGTTTTAAATACAGTTAAAAAAACACCAGACACTGTGTAAGCTAACTTTGCTCTGTGCAAGTCTGTGTTGTCACATTGTCTGAAAAACGCATTCTGAAGATGGGCGAACGCTCCAAAGCGGTCGATGACCACAAAATGAAGCAGGCTACCACGGAAAATGTCTCTGATTACTGAGAGTTAAATTAAAGAAAATATTTTCTCCTAACTGAATCTGACCAAATTCCACCTCTTAGATGGAGTATATAGTAAATATTACTCCTGAGTATTTATTTATTATAAGATTCTCTAACTGGTAATAATAATTATAAAAAAAAAAATTCAAGTTAATTTGAATTAAAATTAAGTCCATTAACAACCAAATATTTATAGACTAATTAGACTAAACTTTTTAAAATTGCCCTTTATAATAAATATAATTAATTATCACTTCTGTAAATATATAATTCACGCTTTTAATTTTTGTTTTGCATTTAAAAAAGAAAAAAAAATACTAATAAATTATAAACTTTTAGTCTTTCGTGTCATGTAAAACATTTAGATTTTTTGGTGGTTTTATAAATCGACATATCACTCATATTACATTAGGCTTCTTCAGTGTAGTGTCGCCTCTAATGCTTAAACAACACTTATTAAGAAATAGGATGAGTGAGTAGTGTAGAATAGTCAGTGAAGTGGTGGGGCTTAGTATCTCCCTCCATTTTGTAAATGGCTGTAGATAGTGGGAGGGGCTTAGAGTTCTCTGTCCCATTTACAGCCAAGGTATGATTGGCTGTTGGATGACGAGATATCTGTTGAATTTAGAAGAAAATATAGCGTTGCCATAGAGCGCATTATAGGCGAATGATGACGGAAATGAAGCAGCATTTTCATTAAACTCTGTCTTCTTGACAGATCGGGCACCAGTGTTAGACTTGTAAGATTGATAAGATACAAACAACAAATGCTACAAATTTCTCCAAACTTCTTTTTTATTTATTTTTTCTGGAAATAAACTATATATATATATATACTGTGTAATCATAAATGTTTGGCACCTGTCAAATTATTTTGACTAGTTTGTACTTGATTGTGATAATATTTGACAGGCAATATAGACAAGATTATAAGTACTTTTTCATATACAAATTTATGAGAAACGTATATAATAAAATGAAAGAAAAATTACGAAAAAATTCAACAGATTGTCATAAGTCTATTTATATGTGATTAATTAAAATGAAGTAAATTAAAAAAGACATATACGTAGAATGTATGTAATTATGAATTTTGTTTTTTTGCTTTAGCTTACTCACTTTACAGCAATTTACATGAATAAAAAATATACATGGGAAGTATGTATTTTTTTGTATAAAATAGGTTGTATAATTCATATAAACAGCAACTATTGCTTCCGGTACTTGTATCTTATTACGTAAAATAATTGTTTTATAATTGAAAGGTCATGTTTCGTATTTAGTTATTATATTAAAGAGATGGTCTCTGGAGGTTTCATAGTGCAGGCATATTATCATCAGCGAGTGTTCTAGATCCTCCTCCATCCCACATTTAGGATATAGCGGAGAATGACTATTTTTATCTTATTTAAGTAAGCTCTATATGTAACGTAGCCCTCACGCGTTGGTCTGGTGACTAGCGCACTCGCCTTTCGTGCGAGAATTCAGGGTTCGATTCCCGTGAGGGCAAAGTCGGTGTTGACCCAACATCATGATGAAAAGTGGGAAGCAACAGTTAGTAGCGCCCTACGTAGCGAACGCCGGAACTAAACGGCGTGGGAACTACGGCGTGCTTACCAAACCCCCCCATTAAAATCGCCGTCTGGCAAGCTTGATTGACCCTTCATGAACTGTCTACATATAACGTGATTGCTTCGTATTCTGCACATGCTAATTATTGTTGATTTACTGAGTTGAGTTTTAGCAAACCTCAGGCGTCTCTTTTAACTTGGGGAGTAAAAGTTTGTAGAATCTACCTTTCTGTTCATTATTATTAAACTGTTTTTGCCATCTCTTAATTATGGAAGATCTAACAGTTGGAGTGAAAACTTTGAATACTCTTTTTTACTGTTAATGGTTCTCCAGTGACAGCGCCTCTTTGTCAACTCTCTCGTTATATTATTAATTATGAAATAATTCACGACCTAATGAATTTTTTTGTTTTTGTTTTTATTATTTCTCATTTCTATCTTTATAATTTATCATTGTTATTGTTGTTATAATATCATCATTATTATTGTTACTGTTATAATATGGATTGTCGGTTTAGAACTGTTTCATGTTCAACATCAAACATGCTTGTCATTACTAACTGAAGTTTTTATATTTGAAAAGGTATTCAACATTTTAGAAGTTTCCTTTTTTGTATTCCTTTGTTAACTATTGTTCCCTTATTTTTCTGTTTTCTTTCTAAATGTTTCTTTTCTTTGACCTCTATTTTTGTTTTATTTTTGTCGTTTATTTTATTTCATAGCTTGCTTTCTGTTTCCTTTTAAGTTTTTTTATTCTTTTATGTTTTTTTTTGTCTTCACCGTTTAAATGTCTATGAAATACAATAATGGCCAAGTTGGTCTATCAAGAAACAGTGCTATTTGTACTTTGTAATAACGCAAACTTTTATGTAAGATTATCTTTGTACAGCCTTGATTTTAAATTTTTTTTATTGTTTCACTTCAAATTTTTACTTCCTGTTATTACTGTTGAGAAGAACTATTGCGATCTTGTCCAGGTTTCGATGTGGAGCTTCTATCGGGAATACATGTTTTTGAAATCCCCTGAGTCAGCAAAAATGGGTTTTTACAAAATAGTCTGTGTGTGTTTTTTTTGTGTATGTACCTATTAGCTTAAGTCAAAATTCAAAAATTGAAAATCGAAGATCAAAGGTTTTGGTTGAAATCGGTCAACTGGTGGAAGTACCACTTTACTGATAGAATATTGCGATTTTCCCCAAAATGGCTACAACTATTTTGTTTAGACTTGGGATAATCAGCTAATTATTTGAACGAAAGTATGGGCCACAATATGCACATAAAGAGCTACAATTTTTATTCTTTCCGGATTTTTTTTTTTTTTTTTTTTTTTTTAAGAAAGGGATAATTAGGTGTAATAGCACCCATCCACAGCAAAGAGAATGCAACCATAGCAGAGAGAAGAGAGGCCCTCTCTGGTTAACAGAGATTACTCTCTGACTTAGGCAGGCAAGAGTGGGAGTACCTGTGTATATAAGCCAGTGGGAATCTATCTAAGTAAAAGAAATCTATCTTACGTATACAACCGTACTTATGTATCAACTGTACACCAGTCATCGCATCGTGTCATATCTCTACTCTCACCATTCATTCTATCATTTTCATTATAAAGTCCAGTGCAGTTAGTGTAAACTTAGCTACATTATATTAGTGTCAGCAGATCTCGTTCATTTAATCAAACCTAATTTCTTTCCTCAACAACCCTATTATGTTAGGCCTTCCCTTTAAAGTGTCATTTTTATATATATTACACGATTCTGTTGTCTATATATTATTAATAAGAATTTAATGGGTGGTCAAAAATTTTTGGTTTATCGGGTTTAACGAGAAAATCGGTTTAGCGAAAGTATTTTACCCTTATTAATTTTTCACAGGCAGTACTATGTATATACATTGTTATTTGTGAAATTTATGAGTGGCAATAAGCTTATAAACAAATAAATCAGAATTGTGTATATTCACAGTTTTTCTTAAAGTGTGTGAATGTTCTCACAACAGGTTTTTTGTTTATTTTGTTTTTATAACAAAACAAAAAAAAATAATTTTTTTTTATTTGCCCGATGAATATAGGCTATTTTGTTAGACAATAATGTTCAGCACTAGTTTTGCTAGTAGTGCATAGTTTTGCTTGATTTGTTTGCACGCGGTAGTAGTTGTTTTGGAGGTTGATCAGAAGAGAAATATTTATGGTTGAGTAACGTTAGACTTAACTGAATACTACAGGCAAATACTAAACACTGCAAGGACCTTTACACTGTAATATTTCAGTGTGAGAGTATGGTAGCGTGAGAAGAGAGTGACAGACTGACTGGCAGAGTGCCGTTTCGCCTCTTTTATACAGGCGGCTGAACTCACCCCACTCTCTTCTACTTCTCTTTCCTGTCGCTCCTAGTTTACATCCTTTTATCAGCTTGAAAGAGAAATGCAGTGAAGTTAAGGTGGGGAGTGATTAATTCCACTAATTCAGGATTCGGTCCACTCTAAAGTTCTTTGATGATTATTGGAGAATTTAATTACAATTCAACTAAGTACAAAGTTTTAGAAGTTCTTTGCAAATTAAAGAATAAATTTATTTATTAATTTTTTTTTTTTATAGTATTTTTTTTGGATTTAAATCTTTGAATTAGAAATAAAGTGTTTAAAAAGTTTTAAATTTTAAGAATATTACAATTGAGAGGGTTCACAAAGAGATCCCTTATAATTAGATTTATTGATCTTTTGTTTATAAATCACATTAAATTAAATTTAAAAGAGTTTTTCTTTCAGAAAGAAAGAAAAATAAAAAGACAATTTGATCCTTTACACTTATTAGATTGTTTGGCTGAACCTCGCAAAGACTCAATTTATAATCGTTCTGAAGTGGCACTTAAAATTACTTTTTTTTTGTTTACCAATTAAAAAAAAAATTTCTTTATAATTCTAATGGACAAATATCCTTCATAGTTGGCATTTTTACTAATTCTTGAGTTGCCTTTAATAATTACTGCATAAATGGTGAAACCGTCTGCGTTTTTAAATAAACTTTGATGGAAAATCTAAAAGTCAGTAGCCATAGCCTCGCTACGAGCTTATCTATCTTGATTGAAAAGGTGGCCTAAAAAGGTATACTGACAACTAAGAGAGAGGAAAAACTGCATTACCATAGTCATATATTCTTTACACGCTTGAGTTTTTATATATTCAACATTTTAACCGCCTTCGATTCATAAAAATGGCAATATTGGTGAAATCGATTTTGAATAAAGCCTCCAAAGGTGTCCCAAAATATATGTAAAATAATTTTCACTAAAATATTATTCAACTATAAGTGAGAGATCTGTTGTCAGATAAAATTATTGAGTAGACTAGTTAAGGTGTCTATAAAAAAACTGCATGCCATTGTAAGAATATAGTAAAAATATGATCATAAAACAAAAATAAATAAATAAATAAAAGTTCCTAACACAAAGTAAAAATAATTGAAATTTAAGAAAATCAAGATATATCTGTGTGTAAACATTATCAGAGAGAGAGAGAGAAAAATAGAAGAAAATAGGGAAAAAGTGTGACCAGATTTTTTTCCACTTATACAAACATTCAGAAGAAATGGAAAACAAAACGCCAGGTGTAGTAATTTTAATATGTTACGAGAGCTGTAGGGATTTACTTAACGCACCAACTGGCAGTTTACTTAGCAAAGTGCATTGGAAATATTGGGGATACATTATAGGAATACTGGTTGTCAAAAACGATGTTGTAAGTCAACATATTCATGTGCAAACATACTTTTTTGCTGCATGAATTCCTGGAATTATTTTTATATTTTCTTTTGAGAAAATAAACATATTTTTCATTTATGTAGGCTTTATTCAAAATCGATTTCACCAATATTGCCATTTTTATGAATTATGTGAATTATTTTGGCCATGTTAATTAAACAGGTTATCTAAAGTCTTATATGGACCCTTATGTGGTTTAGTAGATAATTCTTTAAGGGCGGTTCGTGGTTCAATTCCTTATAGGATTCCAAAAGGTGTTAAACCAGTCTCATGAGAATATTGGTAAATAATGCTTTAGTCGGTACCATGGTTACGAAATCCAATAGTATTAGCGATGGGGACAACAAGTGCTGACTCCTATACATTTCCACACAAAAATCCTCTCTAGAAAAGATCCTGTTAGTGGCCAGTTAGGTGAAAGTTTAAACTTTATTATGAACTAAAACAATTTATGGAACTTTGGGAATTAGTTTCTAAAATTAGTTTTGAAAATTATGTTTGTTATTCAATCTGCTTTTATATATTGCAATTCATATTCGCAATTATTATTTAAATGACATATTTATATACTTGTAGTATGTGTTACTTTCTCTTAGTAATATAATAAGTGGAAGTAACTACTGCTTAAGTGCCAGATTTTCAAAATTTTGAGTTTTCACCCGGGAATATACGTTTGGAGGTCCCCTGAGTTCAAAAAAGTGGATTTTAGAAAATTATCTCAAAAACGTAAAGTCGCAGAAAGCTCAAAGACTTGGTATTCCGTTTAGGCATTACTATCCCCCCCCCCCAATCAGACTCGAAGATTTCGGGCAAAATCCATCAACCGGAAGTACCACTTTACCAAACTTTTTTTTTCTTCAGTTTTTTGTAATTTTCTAGAAAACGGTTCCAACGATTTTCTTAAAACCTGATATATCAACTATACATACAAAGAGCTACAATTTTTATTTGAAACATTTCTCGGGGAAAAAAGAAATGTAGTCGAAATTCCGAGTTTAAAGAAAATAGGATGACCTAAAGTTCTTTCCTACTGACAAGTATTATTAAGTCTTTTTTTAAAATTTATTCTAAATCCGCTCTAAAGAGTTTCTTTAAACGTAGTAAGTGAACTAGAATTACAATTATTATTTGAAACATCTTTTCAAATAATAGAGCTACAACTTTTATTTGAAACATTTCCATGGGTAAAGTTATTTAAGTAGGAGGTTTTTGTGGGAAAGGTGGGGTTATGTTTTCCATTAAAGTGCTATATGAATTTATTACAAATGAATAAATGAATGAAAATATACTGTATTTTGTAATACTTTACAATTACAGGAGGTTTGGCTCTATAATCAGGCAAACAATACAAATTATACTTTCCACTTATAAGTAAATAAAATAGGGTTGAAAATTTCTTCAACAATAATGAAAATAATAATAATAATTTCTCTTATTTAATAAAAAATAAATAAATAAGTAAAATCAGACAAATCTTATATCACTAATAAAAACCAATATAAACCTCTAAGAGTATACACTAACATAATAAATATTGTGAGAGAATAGAGAAACAGAAAAAAAGAATATTGAATAAATAAATCATAAATATCAGAGGCTAACAAATAATAATAGTAATTATAATAATAATAATAATAATAATAATAATAAATAAATGACAATAATAATGATCGTATTACATATCGCTCATTTGTGCCTTCTCAGAGATTGTTTTAATCATAAACAGATAAATACTATTCAGATGATTGATATCTCCAACAGTTAATAACTCTTCTATAGCTTGGCAAGGGGTATTAATTGACGCTATATATTTATTTATAAAAGTCTGCCTTTGAGCCAGAAATGATGGGCAATATAGTAAAAAGTGAATAACATCATTTTTTTCGCCACAAGTACAAAATTTACACAGATTATCGCTATTAAATTTTCTGGTCATACCATTAATGTGAATTCGATAATTTTTTTTTACTTGCCATCCATAATTATGCTACAACCCTTAATTTATTAATGTGCATATTAAACTGTAAATACTGTACGGATAATCCTAATGCACTTATGTTTCTAAAATAAACATTGAATGTTGAATTGGCCACACTGTCGATATCTAAACTTAAAAGACGGTTTCTCATGGCTTCAACCAGATCACTGCCACGACTTTTGATTTGCTCTACGTTCTGACCAATCAAAGATCACCAGCCCCAACGATGGTCATTAGTCTGCTAATTTCGGAAACCCAGTTGAATGGTATGCTAACAATGCCACTAATCTCAACTAGCCTATTGCAACATACGGTAACGCAGCCAGTAGTGCCATCTAGGAGAGGAAGTAGGAACCTCAAGTTCTCTTAGTGGCCGCTAGGAAGCGCTGACGACGCGCTGTAGTTCTCTCTGGAAGGATTGAGAAGGTTTTAGAAGATTCTCCACTGGTATAAATAGTGGGACCGCAAAGAGTTGGGAGAGTTTCCAGTTACAAACGAAGTGTACGTTTGTGGAAAGTGTATAAAAAGTGAACAAAGTGAACTTTTTGTGGTTTAAACTGTGAAGTAATTATTATACTATTGTATTTTGTAATTTATTGTGTAAACAATAAATTGATGTTTTCTTTAATGAAGTTTAGAGTATTTTCTCTATACGAACCCACTGAAAACTAGTTGCAGTAGCTAGTTTTGAGGGAAAAACGTTACAATACTTTAGGTAGCTAATTCTCGGGGCTTACCTAATACCTTTAACCACCAGTTTAACGTTCTTTTACATGTTTTCCATAAGACATGAAGGCGGCCAGTTTCAATTCTTATATAAAAACCCGGGCGTATTCCTGGGTAGATAAAACAAATATTTAATATAATTTAGCTGACCACATTCAAGTTGATTAGCGTATAAACTTCCCCAGATCTCGGACCGATATGGGGTCCAATATGTTCACGTACTGCACGTGTATACATTACATGTTCAGTCATCGAACGATGTTATAAGTGATGTCTAATATGGGCGGAGTTGGTATATGAATTTGTTATATAAATGTGCCATTCTAAATAACATTAAATAGAATTAAAACTGTTGCCAATATTTCGAATTTGAAGAAAATCGGTTAACCGGAAGCACATTTCTATTGAACAGTTTTGTTTTTTTTTTCACTTTTCGCAATTTTCTCCATAAAAACACTAATAAATTTCATTAAATTTGGTACACTAACTGTGAATAATGTAGAGATCTATCAGTTCTGTTTGAAACTTTGTTCCAAGAAAGTCATTTAAAGAAGTTTTGTTGGGTGGGAGGAAGTTATGCTTTGCTCCTGATAAAGTCATTTTATTAAGTTTAGATTCTTCCATTGATTATAAACTGAAGACAGACATTTAATGAAAATTATATGTTTGAAGAAAATTTGTCAGTTATAATTGTGAGAACAGGAGTAAGAGAAAGTTGAGTGAGTGTTTCACACCAGATTTTTTTTTTTTTTATTTGTCAAAAGGAATCTTATTTTTTTGTCTTTTGTACAACTATCCCAATAAAGGTTTATTTATTATGTATTTTCTGTAATTGATGAAAGAAGAAGAAGAATCGATCGTGTTAGATTTAAAAAAAAATAATAATAATTTTTTAAGGCTCCAGGTTATGTGAGGTATGTGAAGTATCTAGGTGTGTAAGGCGTAAAAAGCATAACTCAATAAAGAAAAAACACAATAAGTTCAAATTGATATTTCGGTAGTAATCGGTTAGGATCCGGCAGAAAGGTTGTGCCAAAATCCGTTCATTGTAATGTGTGTGCTTCCACTCAATATTTTGGGAATGATAATATTAAATCTCACTTTCTTTCTCTGAGAAAGTGTGTGTTTTAAAATAATTGAAAAAACAAAAATGACAGAACCTCAGACATCTATTAGGAGACCCGGTTTTAGGGAGCTACAGGGGGAATGTTTTAGAGGGGACGAATATTTCATCAAAATCGATTGACCGATTTTTTTTTTTTTTACGTTTTCTGTAATTTTGTGGTGTACAATTGGATTACAACTTTTTTTTTTATGTATTTATTACAGTGTAATCACTTTTCTTTATACAAATATTAAGTTGTGGACTGTTTAACTAGATTCTTTTACTTTTCTAAGCGTAGTTAGAATGAAATTTGCAACTATTCAGAAGAGCTGGTTGAAACTATAAAATATTTCTAAGTGATTCCTCCTTAGATTTATGGTATAACCACAGATCTATTTAATATATTTTTTTTTATAACATCAAAACTTATACAAAATATTTACCATTATATCCATAGAAATTGAAAATATATAAATATATCCCATATTTCGCAATCGATGCTCTTGAATTATGACAACTACTCACGAGGAAAATCTCGAAATTTCCTGTTTCAAATTATTATAATGAAAGCTAAGATTTATATTTTAAAATTGAAAAAATAGTTCGCGAGAAAAATTGTCTTTTTCTAAAGTACTAGAAAAATTAGAATGCTTAATGCGTGACCAACCTTACTTCCCCTGCTGTACTGGCAAGGTCACGTAACTTTAAATTAAATCTCAGCATTAAGATAAGTTATTTAATGAATAAAATAAAGATTCGTAACATAAATGTACACTACTATTGTTCATTTCTTAAATATTAATAATTAAAATGATTTAATATTATTATTTGTGGAATTTTTACTTTTTTTTATTAATGTTAAGTAAGAAGAAGTAATGCGTTCGTGCCAGATTTTCGTAATTGAGTTTTGAATACACGTCTTGAGGAGGTCCCCTGAGTCCAAAAAAAGTGGTTTTTAGAAAATGGTATGTGTTATTTTCCCCACCAACAGTAAACCTGCTGGATAGGAATGTATTTAAAGTATAACGTATAACGTTGAAGTACATGTTTCACATTATGTACAAACATGTTAAGAAAAAATACTTAATCACTCACTCATTAAATTAAGTTAGAATATGTCCATAGAGAGAACACCTGCAATCAAAATCAAGTGGGGCTGCTCAGTTAAATTGTGGTACTCCAAAACACAGCGTACTAATTAATCCGTAGACATAATAGTAAAGCAATAAAGCGAAAATACCTAGCCATTAAAGTGTTAAAATATAACGATGTCCTAATGACAAAATATAAATAAACTAAACTATAGATGACATAAAGTGCATCTAAATCCAAATATAAACATCAATTCATCTATAAATTATTTTAAATATATCTATAATATATTTAAATTTATCTATAAATTATTATTATTATTTTTTTTTAAACATTTTTATTGATTTTTACAACAGTACAATTTACATGCAACAAGTAAAATAGATAGTGTGCGAATTATGTGTACATTGGCTGAAGGCCGTGGCACACGACCTGATCTACGTGAATGACTGTCATCCAGCGATGGCAGCCGTAACAAACCATTAAGAATGGCGTCTCACAACTGTCTTAAGACAGCCGATTATGTAAGCAGATGCTCGCGAGGCCATCGACGCTTCAGTCGTCGTGATGGATTAGAGGGGAGAGTTGTAGTTGAGAGCGCTTGGATTAGTGGATTTGAATGAGAGGATAGTTGGAAATGGAACTTTAGATAACGGGACTTGGCTATCGCAGAAACAAAGGGAATTTTTAGGTCGTTATGGATGGTGTGATTGGACTCGCAACGTAGAAGGGAGCATTGACTGTGATGCGAAGGATTTTGGACTGTAGTGATTGAATGCGATAAAGGTTTGAATGTCTGGCTGTCCCATATAGTTCGATTCCAGATAGGGGCTAATAGAGGATAATATAGTTGGCGTTTGTTATGTAATGTAAGTTTCGAACGTTTGTCTAGAAGTTTTTTTAGTATTTAGTATGTTATTCAGTTCAGTTCTTTTTAGTCGAGTATGGGGATTCCAAGTTAGTCGTTTGTCAAGATTGAGACCAAGGTAACGAACTTTTGTGATGGGAGGTAAAGGAATATGGTTGAAATATGTAGGAGGAAGGGTTTTTCGATTTAATGTGAAGGCTAGTAATTAGATTTGAGATGATTCACCTTGATTCTCCACTTTCGGAGCCAGGGTTCGAGGATGCTGAGATGGGAATGAAGATATAGTTGACATGACGGGATCATTATGAGGAGATAGGATGGCCGTATCGTCGGCGAAACTAAAGTGTCAGTATTAGAATGTAGTGAGAGGTCAGGAGTATAATACTGTGTAAAGAAGGAGAGCAAGTATACTTGTGGAACGCCAGCGTGAATAGGAAATATGGGAGAAAATGAGGTTCCCTGGACAACCATGAAATGGCGACCGGCAAGATATGATTTGAGGATGAGGTAATAAGTGGAAAGAAGGATTCCCTTAAATTTCCACAATAAGCCCGGGTGCCATACCCGATCAAACGCTTGTGAGATGTCCAGGAAGGCTCCCGAGCAGAATTGCTTCCGCTCAAGAGAGGTATTTAAAAGTATTTAAATATTTTATGAATTTTTTAAAAGTCGGTAAATATTCTTCAGTTATCAGTAGCTGTTTTCTGACTGGCTAGGAGTTTCCTGTCGTAACTAAGTATGTGTGTGTGTGTGTGTGTGTGTGTGTGTATATGTATGTGGATTTGTATGAAAAGAATATCTCAAAAACGAAAAGTTGCCGGAAGCTAAAACTTGGTTATTCCGTTTAGGTACTACCACCGCATCAGACACGAAGATTTTGAGCAAAATTCTGTCAACCGGAAGTGCCACGAAGTACCGAACTCATTCAGTTCTCAATTTTCAATTTTTCGTGATTTTCTCCACGGAAACGGCTTCCATTCTTTAAACTTTTGAATATTAACTACACTTATAAAGAACTGCAACTTTTATTTGAAACACTTGAATTTAGAGATTTATGTTTAACTTTTCTGATTTATTTCCGACTTGAACGGTATCCTTTATCTGAATGAGATGATTTTTTCGTATATAATTTTCGTGAAATATCTTTCTTAAACCATCTAATGGAGCTCTGCATATATTATATAAGACATTGGTAACTCTCCTCTCTTCTCAAAGAGAACTTCTAATATTGAAGAGTTATCAATATTCCTCATTAAATGACGATTAAAATGCTAAAAAAGAAATCATATGGAAACATAGTATTGTACTTCAGACATATTTATAGATCGAATAAATGGTAGGCGGGAAAATTATTAACAAAATTTCTTTAACATTTTTATTTTTCCGTTATAAAAAGGAATTGTAAAATAGAAAAAATGTCGTATAATTTTTATATTCTATTAAACTTTAAAGATATAATAAAAATGTATAAATGGTAATAATCCATGTTGTTATAAAAATCCATTTTTATCATTTTATTTATTGTTCTTTAAGCAATATGTTATTACAGTTTTTTATACACAAAGTATAAATATGTTCATTTCAGAAATCTGGGGGGGGAGGATGTATGTTCTATCAGACGGTTTTAAATTTTTTTTCTTCCATTTTGATTTTAGAAATATATATATAAGTTACTTGTAAAATCTAAATTAATTCGACGTAATGAAATTCCTGTTGAGACATAACTGTTCATTGTGGGAATTCAACAGTGTTGACCCAATATAATGGATAGAATTGGGGAGTTACTATTAATTTATTAATAGCAATCCTAGCAGAGAGAACGGTCAACACCATAGAGGCGAATGGAAATTAGACAACATCAAGTCTGAGGTTAGGCATTCACCTTCAGAGGCTATTATTCTATGGTTACATTGGGTACAAATTAATGAAATTCTGAATTTGTAGCAGCTTATGGGCCAGTATAAACTATTTCAGATTACTTTTTAAATAAATGATTCACATTATAAAATTATAACAAATTGATTGGTAGAATTTATAATTTGATAATTTGGTTTGAAAACAAATTTTGTTCTACTAATAGAGAGGTACAAGTGTGTGTTTCAACAGAACAATTCAAAGATTAAAAACGCTGGAACTTTAAATTTCGTATTCTTTCTATGTAACTTTTCTGGATCTAAAACGAATTAATCTTTACTGAAATTGTTTTTCTCTTAATCGACTCCAAAACTAGTTTACCAACTACACATACCGCTCATACAAGGTACTGCTAATGGTCAAATTAATTAAATCGGGAGGGAAGGGAATAGCTAAGTGGTTAGTTTACTGGGCTCCCACGTGGAGGACCCGGGTGAGTCCAGCTGTGCTGCCCTTAGATATTTTCTTCCTAGGAGCCTCTGCAGCTCACTGTCTGGTGATGGATAGTGTTGTCTGTATCTAGAGAACATTGACCGGCATTGAGTAGGTTCCGGGCGCCAATGACGCGCCTTAAATTTAAAAAAAAATTAAATTTTTTTTTTTTGAAAAGTTATGCGATCGCTAGGATTCTGCCGCGGCCAGAAGCGCGACATCTAGTTGGCCGCTACGAAAATTTGATAGTTACCTTTCCGCATTTCGCTCGCTGTCTTTAGGGCACCAACCTGTCACTACCCAAACCATATATATACATATATTTTTACTTTCTGTATTCAGAAAAAAATTGTTAAACTAATTTTGAGCACCTTTCACCAGAAGAAAGGCTGAACAGAATTCTATGAATATATTATCATTCCACAGATTTTTATTTCGTAGTTTTGTCATTTATTGAAACAATTGAATGTGCAAAACAATTATTGTCATTAAATGCAGAATCTCATAATTGTTTTAATTTAAAATAACAATTCGCAAGGCTTCTGCACAAGTAATTTAGTTCAATTAAAAAGGGAACATGAAGAAAGTGATTCTTTACACTTGAACTATGACCCCCTCTAAATTCTTCATTCAATTACTGACTTCTATGGACGCGGATATCGCCAGTCACTGCAGACCCTTTATTAAAAAAGTATACAAAAAAAGTAATTCAGGATTCTAATAGTTCTCTTCCATTTTGATTAATTAAATGTCAATATTATTTACTCTGATATCCGTAGAAGAGCCATCATCCATATATATTTATTTTCGATATTTACAGATTCCAATCGCATTCCAGATTTATTAAATATTGATTTTCCAAGAATATATTGGATATAGCTATTTATTTAATAGTAGATTGCATCGTTGGTCCTCATGCATTTGTTATTGGCGAGTTATTTTAATTAATTGTTTAATAATTCCGTTGGTGAAATATATATACTTTAATTCTACATATAAAATTGTAATTATATCTGTTAGATTTTTCTCTAACTATAAGTGCTAATTATAATGAAAATTTATTTAAGATGTGCCCAATTTTGCCGCCTATATTATTTAATCATGTATGCTGATTACTATTGTCTTACTTTTTCTTTCCAAAATAGATTCTGAAAAAAAAAAATCCATATTTCTGCAGAAATATAATCAACCTTTTTTTGAATCTTTTTATTTTCCTACTTCTTTATCCTCATCAACTTTTAACAAGTCCTTGCTTCCGTTCAGATTTTTGAATAAAATTTTCTGTGGAAATACATAATACATATATTGTATGTAAAGTTTCTATAGTATAAGAAAGTAGAAATGATTTTTAGTGATTTGTTTTATTTATATATAAATTGGTTTGTGTGTCTGTATTACGCATTGTGTTTCTTATGAGTGTTTTGCTATCTTTTTTGAATAATGGACTTTCAGAAAACAAAAACAAAATATCGCAGAAAGTTTATGTTTATGAATATTTCAGTCAAAATCCATTATACTAGAAGTAAAATCGGTGCTGAATATGATTTGTCATTTTTTGTTGTGTTATGTTCGAAAAAAGGTTTCAACGATTTGTAACTTTGAAATTCGTAAGTTCGATAATATATTTATATACGTATAATAGGTCTGTTATTTATATTTACTATCTTTATAGTGTTACTATAAAAGTAGATTTTTTTTTATTGTATTCTAATTGATTATTGTCGTTTCTGTAAATTGTACGGGTTCCAGCAACTAAATATTATCGAGGAAAATGTTTTGAAACAAGTATATTTATTTATTTATTATTTATATTTATTCACAATGGAAAGATTTATTTTAGAGTATTCTTGGGGGTTCAACGAAGTTGTAAATTCAGTTCAATTTGTAGTTTAGTAACCATCTGCTTTATCATGTAAAAGTTAGTGAAAATTTGGCAAATCTTCACAGTTAGAAAGATCTTTGATAACATTTCTAGTAATACCAAAAACTGCAATAACATTGATCAATTATATTGCAACATAGGCGATATTCGGATTGCTATCTTTTAGCATTACAAAAATAGCACGAGGGCCATTCAATAAGTAACGAGACAAATCACTGTAACTTAAAACCGATTTATTTAATCAATAAAAAACTTTGGCTACTTTTCAACATAGTCCCCAGCAACATTTTATTATACACTTGTCCCATCGTTCTTCTAATTTGTGTATGCCTCTGGCATATAAAATTCTTTGAAATGATCTCGAAGCCACTTTTGCACCTGATTTTTAACTTCTTCATTGGATTGAAAATGTTTCCCACGTAGAGCCTCTTTAAGGGGTCCAAACAAATGGAAGTCCGAATGGGGCAAAGTCGGGGCTGTAAAGGAGGCGTGGAAGGATCTCCTACTCCACTTTCTTTGTAGGCGTCCGTAAGTTGTCTTGAAACCTATCCCGCACAAGTTTTCTTGTACGGCAACTTATTCTGAATGTTATGGACAGTTCCAACACTCGCATGCACTTCTTCAGCTATCACTAATACGTTTGTTGTCCTGAATTAATGCGTCAATGCGAGATTCCAGGGAGGAAGTTGCAACTTCAACCGGTCATCCACATCGTTGCTTGTCTCAGACACTCACACGGCCACTTTTAAACTGTTCTACCCATTTGTAAACGTTCGAACAGTTCAAACAATTATTCCGTACAGTGTCAACATACTTTCGTGGATTTCACTACCTTTGATACCCTCTGCAACTAAAAATCTAATCACTGAGCGTTTTTCTTCTGAGGTGCAATGCTCGAGCGGATTCGCCATTGTTAACTGAATACCTTCGAAGTTATGCTTTACCAAAAACTCTCGAACAGCTGATAAGAAACTATGTACAATGATGCTAACTGGACGCACTGAAATTATTGTATTGATTAAACAAACTTTCTGATCTACGGCGACTTGTCTTGTCACTTATTTGAATGACCCTCGTACTTATTGCAACTTTCCCGGCCGTCAGTTTGACATAGATCATCTATTCGTTCTAGATATTTACGGTTAAACTTTATGATAAAAAAAAAATGATAAAATAAAATTATCGTGAAAAATTTTTACATTTGCAAGAAGAATTTTTATCTCAAAGAAATTAACTCGATCTCAAATAATTAAGTAAAGATCTTATATATTTGAATTATTGTGATGTATATAAATTTGTTATGAAGAAATTTGGTGATATCGGTCAAGAAAGAAACATTAAATTATGCCAACGTTTCGATAGTGTTTCCTGTCTTTCTCAACGCTTTACAATATAGATAGTCGTGAAGGTGTGGAGAAAGAATTTTAAGCGAAACTTTGAAGCATACACATTTGTTACAGCACTGAAACATAAAAAAAAAAATCTGGTGTGAAACACTCACACAACTTTCTCTTACTCCAGTTATCAAAATTATAATTGACAAATTTTATAGTTTGTGTACCAAATTTAATGAAATTTGTCGAAAACTGAAAAAACTATTCAGTAAAAGCGCACTTCCGGTTTACTGATTTTCTTCACACCCGGAATTTTGGCCAACTATTTATTTCTAATTAATTTCATTTGGATGATAGAGTTGTATAATCAAGTATGATACCACTTTAGAGGAAGCTGTAACCCTACCCCTCTCCTAAAAGTGCCCTTAAATGAATTTTCCCAGAGAAATGTTTATATAAAAGTTGTAGATCTTTGAATATTTAGTTCATATGTGTAGTTTCAAGAAAATCGTCGGGGCCATTTTGGAGAAAATCGCGAAAAAGTGAAAAAATCATATTTAGTAAAGTGTTAAGACAAAAGCACTTCCGGTTTTCCGATTTTTCTCAAACTCGGAATTTCAACAACATATTTAATTCTAATTAACATTATTTAAATGACCGAATTGTGTAATAACCTGAAATAGCACTTTAGAGGGTAACCTAACCCCACCCCTCCCCCAGAAGGGCCCTTAAATCAATTTTCCCAGAGAAATGTTTCAAATAAAGTTGTAGCTCCTTGTATATGTAGTTGATGTATCAAGTTTAAAGAAAATCGTTGGAGCCATTTTTGAGAAAAACGCAAAAAAGTAAAAAAGTCAACTAGTAAGGTACTTCCGGTTGAGGAATTTTGACAGATAACGCACAGTCAGATCGCCATGGTGATACCTAAACGGAATATCAAGTTTCAGCTTTCTACGGCTTTTCGTTTTTGAGCTATGCTGTTCACATACACACAACACACACACAGACACACACACACACAGACCATTTCTAAAAACCACTTTTTTGGACCAGGGGACCTCAAAACGGATATTTCCGGTGAAAACTCGATATCGAAAAGTTTGACACGATTACAATACTTCCTCTTACTAGAGGAGTAAGAGAAAGTAATAAAACGTTGGCATAATTGTATGTTTCTTTTTTTATCAATCCTCACCAAATTTCTTCATAACATAATTCATCAATGGTTAACAAATAATTTTATATTGAAATTTGTATTTGAAACTTTACTAGAACTTTTCAGAAAGTTTACAATCTAAGGGCTTTCTTTAGTAAAACAAAAAATGAAGTTTTCCCAAACTTTCATATCTCATCACTTATTGGAACGTGGGAAATTCATGAAGTTGTTTTAAATCAAATAACAAGTGGTGTGTTTACTAGATCATATACAGTTCTTGTTACATAGAAGGAAAGATATGTCAGGCTGGCAACCATTGCCGTCGTCTTGAATGCAGAACAGTTGTATAGATACTGATACGGGTGAATTTGTAAAGGAACAGATGTCGCGTGTGATTCTGCTAAGTGCCTATAGAATTTATAAAGTTTTTGTAAATGAAGCATAAAAAATTTATTTTTTTTCAAAGAACAAAATTAATGTGTACCATTAGGGACACAAAAAAAAAAAAATTAACCATTACGGAGAATATGGAAAACTGGCAAATGTGAAAAATGAATGAGGCGTCTAAAGTTTAGTAAAGAATGAATATCACAGTGCATGTGACAGCGATGACACCTAGTCACTTCTATTTTGAAAGCATGTGAAATTCTCCTAATAATTCTGGTACCATCACCTTTCCTTTATGTAAATGGATGGGGGAAAATATTATAACAAAAGAAAGGATATGACAGTATAAAATTTGTGTTCTACATTTATTTATACTTTCTGTTACACCTATGGTAAGAGGAAGTATTGTAATTGTGTCAAATTTTTCTATATCGAATTATCACCGGAAATATACGTTTTATGATCCACGATTACAGAAAAATGGTTTTTTGGAAAATTTCTGCTTGTGCGTGTGTGTGTGTGTGTATGTGTATATATGTGTAGTTCAAAACGAAAAATCGCTGAAGGTTCCAACTTAATATTCCGTTTAGATATTACGACGGGATCCGATAGCCTAACCGGAAGTACCAGTTTACTGAATGTTTTTTTTTTCTTTACTTTTTTACGTTTTTCTCCAAAGTGGCTCCTACGATTTTCATTAAATTTGATACATCAACTACACATTCAAAGAGCTAGAGCTTATATTTGAAACATTTCTACGGGTAAAGTCATTTAAGGGGGATTTTTGGAGGAGGCGGAGCAGGAGGAGAGAGAGAGGAGTTTTCCTCTAAAGTTGATTAATTGACCTTTGTTGATTAATTCTACTATCTAGGAGTAAATAGATTGGCCAAAATTCCGAGTTTCAAGAAAATTTGTAAATTTGGAAGTACATGTAACAGTATCCAAAGAGAGCAGAAACAGTATCCAAGAGAGCAGAGAAGAGAAACAAATGCTAGGACCACTCTAATCCGAGAGAGTGGTCCTAACATTTATTTCTCTTCTCTACTCTCTTGGATACTCTTTCTGCTTTCTTTGGATACTGTTACATCGATAGTTCAATATAGTTCAACAATCAATGTGTCATTACCCCTTACATCCCCTACCATCTTTACAGTAAAGATGGTAGATTAAGGTAGAGTGGAAGGGGTAATGACACGTTGATTGCTGAACTATATTGAACTATCTCTTCTCTGTGACCCGTCACTGTATTTATATGGTTTCTCTCACTCTAATCCGAGAGAGTGGTCCTAGCATTTGTTTCTCTTCTCTGCTCTCTTGGATATTGTTTCTGCTCTTTTTGGATACTGTTACATACATTTTTACTAAACAGATTTTTGCTATTTTCTCCATAGAAACACCAATTTTCCTGGGAAAATGTTTCCGCTGTTTTTAAGAAAGACATTTTACCCTTAAGCTTATGTGTCACAGTTGTAAAACCTAAATGGCATACCATGTTTGAGCATCTGAGGGGGGGGGATGAACTTGTTCGCGCCCTAGATCGTTCTCACGTACCCCCTGGATATCCAACTATACGAACAACAGCGTGGGAACGAAAAATCATGGCGTAGGAAAATAAAAATATTTGAACATCCTGAGCTTTTTGCGGTTTGAGATATTTTGTTACACAAATATCACAAAGAATATTCGTTAAACCACCTTTTCGTACTCAGCATGTTGAAGTTACCTTTTAAATATTAACATTATCAAAAGAAACTTTAGTAACTTGAAAGGTACAACATTTCTGCTCGTGTTACTAATTAGAGTTAATTAAGTTAACTATGTTTTATTTTTGGTTATGTAGGTAATATATATCTACCTAATTATGTAAAAGGTATATAAGGTTGATTGTGTTACAACAAACAGACCAAAATTTTGTAAAGCACCTTTTGATCATTACATTGTATAAAAAAAAGTGTAACAAAGCATGAAAGTTGTATGTTAAAACATTATTGGCTGGAAGTGTCATGATGTCATTTAGTAAAGACAATACTAGAGACCTAAAGGTGATATTTAAAGAAGGCTATTATGTAGAACTGAACTTTCAGAATCTTAATTTAAGCTCTTCAAATTAAAACTTGTTATATATAT
Source organism: Triatoma infestans (assembly GCA_011037195.1). Lineage (NCBI taxonomy): Eukaryota > Metazoa > Arthropoda > Insecta > Hemiptera > Reduviidae > Triatoma > Triatoma infestans. Next base: position 61,186 of record JAAEAF010014707.1, on the reverse strand, counting down.
ATTTCAGTTCTTATAATTTTTTTTTTTTTTTTAAATGAGGTACCTCGTTATTTTGAATATTAATTCTAGAAATGTGATGAAAGTAATATTATAAAATATGTAATTTAAAATTTAATTAAGGGTTTTCAGTAGGATACATAAATTACAAAATGTAATCATCATTTCAGTGTATAGTATTCATTATTTTCAATAAGAAGCAGTAATATAAATTATCGATATGAAAAGAAAATTTTCATTAGTACAATATAAATAATAGGTTTACTAATGAACTTTAGGAAGTGCCCCCTTGGCGTACATATTATTTAGTTTTATGTATATATGCATTTATAACTTACAAAATTGCATTTATAATGCAAAATTTAATATATATATAACCTTATGCTTTTTATTAATAATAAATAACCAATTTGGATAAAAATCTTTTTTGGTTGAAATTTATTTTAGCCGCACCGCTATTCTTTAAATTGAATTTTTAAAAATCAACAATGTTTTTTTTTTTCAACTTGTGAAAAACAAATCAAACTCCTTGATTTTTTAATAGAATATGTCATGTCCAATAAAACAATTACTTTTTGTTTTTTTACCAAATAATTTTTTAACAAATTTTAATTGTTTCTATATTTTTATGGAAATTTTTAATGTTCTATATAGTTGGGAATTCTAGGTTAAAGGGTTGTGTCAATGGTAGTGCTACATTATTAAGAGTTCAATCTCTAAGTTGGTACTTTTCCACAGTTATTCTGGTATTTAATTGCAATTTTATCAAAATTAGATATTCTCTATCCTTCAGCCTCTCTCTTTTCTGAGAATATTAGAGTATTACAAAAAAAAAAAAAAATGACCGTTTTATTTTAATAAAGAAATTCCATGGACTTTTAAACCAGCCTACATATTTCTGATATTTACAAACACAATATTATATTAATTTTAAGACTTTTTAGGGTGTTCTATACATATTATGTATACTCTACATTGTCAGGCCAATTGTGAGCTTTTCTAGAAAATTTTGACCGTCTTTTATGAATTTAAATACTGGCAAGAGAGAAAAAACACAAGCCCGACCGAGAGAAAACAAACTCTCTCTGGTACTCTCTCACTTAAGTAGGCTAGAGTGGGGAACCTGTATATAAGCCAGTGAGAGATCTAGACATGAATCGATCTATCAGATTCAACCATATACATTGCATCGTGTCATATCTCTACTCTCACCATTTATTCTATAAAGTCATTACAAGTCCAGTGCAGTTTGTGTAAACTTATAGTTATATTGTAACAGTGACTTCATATCTCGTTTAATCAATCAATCCCAATTTCTCTCCTCATCAACTCCATTATATTACCTATGGGAAAAAAAAGAGTATACAGCTGCTGAAGCTACATGTGAAATCGAAGGGATCAATGATCCCCTTTGATCAGCATGGTCAGCGTACAAGCCCGGCATTGGTTTCAAAAATGTAATACTAGTGATACGACCTTAGAAAGAAAAAACAGAGATAGATTCATAGCGGCCATCATGTGAATTGTTGAAGCTTTATGGAAAGCTGTTGAGTCAAATCCAATCACACTTACTGGTACACTTGGTGCAGAACTGGATTTGCTTTGTGCTACTCTGTGTTATCACACTGTCTGGCAAACGCATCCTGAAGACGAGTGAACGCCCGAAACCAGTCGATGACCATAAAATGAAGCAGGCTACCATGGAAAATGTCTCTGATGCTTTCCAGCTCGGCGGAACCAACCCTCACAACAACTAGACTTTTATTCACCATCAGATATGCCGTTTGACCGCTACTCAACCATAGACCTTCGTCAATGAGGCCTGGCGAAATCCTGAGACAGGATTTGGCATTGTCCAAAGACAATGTTAGCCACCATTTCCATACTTTGGGAAAGGTTGAAAGGAGATTTAGGATAGTGCCGCATTAAATTGTAATTTACAGTGTAAATGTAATTTACATTTAAAGTGTACCTCAGCTGGCTGCCATGATTGGATACTTGCCAATAAAAAAAGCCATCTGACATACGCTTCTATAAATGAATTGTGACATATGATGATGAAAAGTGGATTTGCTGGCGAAATCCTGAGACAGGCCTCATTGACGAAGGTCTATGGTTGAGTAGCCAAACGGCATATCTGATGGTGAATAAAAGTCTAGTTGTTGTGGTGGTTGGTTCCGCCGAGCTGGAAAGCATCAGAGACATTTTCCATGGTAGCCTGCTTCATTTTATGGTCATCGACTGGTTTCGGGCGTTCGCTCATCTTCAGGATGCGTTTGCCAGATAGTGTGATAACACAGAGTAGCACAGAGCAAATTCAGTTTATACACTGACTGGCCGTGTATAAACTGAATTTGCTCTCGGCAAGTTAGTGTTATCACATTGTCTGGCAAACGCATCCTGAAGATGGGCGCCCACGGAAAATGTCTATTTTGTGCGTTTTCGAATTATGCAGTAGAATTCTTCATCATGAATTGATTCCCGATGGAGTTACGATGAATTCCGATTTTTATTGCCAACAACTACATAGAATATACTTAACAGTCTAGCTTTATCGAGCTTTGGTCAATCGCAAACAAGTTTTGTTCCAGCAAGACTAAAGGAACTGATTACATGGAACAAGAACTTCTTTACATCCACTCTGCAGTCCAGACTTCATTCATCCGACACCCATTTATTTCGGTCCATGATTCACATCATTTGCGGAAGAAAATTTATTAACTTCACAGAAGTTAAACTAGACTGCAGGAGTTTTTTTTTTATTCCAAATCCATGAAATGGTATCAGCTGGGGATTCAATAGCTGGCAGAAAGATGACACAATGGTGAATCCAATGGGCTATATATTGAACATCAATAAAAAATTCATAAAAGGTATACCTTGAATATATTTAGTGAGAGAGACACGAGAGTACATGTGATATGTTCCATTTCAGGTAGACACTTTTCATAGAAATTTCTTGTAGATAAGTCTTTATTCTCTTAAATTGTATCCAATGTTAACGTATTTACTCAATGAATGTATATTTATATCGTGGAATGTTGGATATTAATATTGTCTTTTGTTATTAATATTACAATTTCGTATAACATTATATTCGAGAAATAAATATAACAAAAAGAAGTTTATTGCAATTTGCCCTTTTAGAATGTCTTTGTAAGCACTATTCTATAAATATGAGACAAATATTATAAATAGTAAAGCATGTATTTTATATATATATAAAATGCTTTATTGGAATTTACAACTGCAGGTACGATCCCTACAATCTCCCTAAAAATTGGTATCACCTATTGACTTGTGAGGAGTTATTACTTATTGGTGGCTCTCCAAATAAAAATGAGTCAACCATGATCCCTGTCGCCCAATAAATTACAAGGCCAACACCTTTTCAGACGAGGTGGGGATTTTTAGGTAGATGTTTTTACCCTTCTAGAAATCATATGCAGGTGTTAACTACCAAGGGCAGCATTGTTTCATGAGTAGTCTTACGGATTTCAATGAATATCATTCCATAATTCGTCTTACAACAGTCAGCTTGCCAAGAAGTGTTGAGTTTAACATTTTTGTGATTTAAATCAATCCAGCAACAAGAATCATTAAGTACAAAAGTTTCTGTATATTTAGAAGTTATTTCATTTATTACAATCAGCTCGTAATTATTATTCACATTATTCAATAATTTAAATATAGTCAAATTATTTATTGTAAACAGTGGTGACTTCTTCATTATATCTTAAACTTGTTGTGGTTGATTCCGCAGAGCTGGAAAGCATCAGAGATATTTTACATACAGTGATAGCCTGCTTCATTTTGTGGTCATCGACTGGTTTCGGGAGTTCGCCCATCATCAGGATGTTTTTGTCAAATAGATGACGGGCGAACGCCCGAAGCCGGTCGATGACCACAAAAAAAAGCAGGCTGTCATGGAAAATATTTCTGATATTTTAAATATATCTCTCTTTAAAACATACACATACTTAAGCCTTTTCATGCTCCGCTCGTGCTGCTATACAACACACACAAAACTACGTCATCAACCAATAACATTACAGAGGATAAGGAAGAGATGAAAGGCGAGAATGACATTTTTTAAATCGGACCTTAATTAAGTCTTGTACAATAGGTACTTTTAGATCTGACAGGATAGTTCTAGTAACATGGAACTTTGGTAATCCAGCCTAGGATTTTTGGGTGTAAGCCATGGGGGACAATAGATATTGCAATACTTGGCTGAACCCCACAGTTCGAGTCCATAAGTCCAAAACGGTTTCAGTAGTGCTTTATATATCAGTACTTTGTTTAATATTAGTTTTAGATCGTCTAGAAAATGAACAGTTAGTAATCTCTTATAGTTTTTTACTTATTTACTCCTGGAGAAGCAGCAGTAGCGGATTGTGGTGTTAGGGAAAATGAGAGAGATGATAATAAAGACAAAAAGACACTTCCACAGCTATAAACATCTGGTATGAAACACACATCTTTCTCTTACCCCACTTCTCAAAATGGTAATTGACAAACTTTATAGTTAGTGTACCAAATTTAATGAAATTCGTCGAAAACTGAAAAAACTGTTCAGTAAAAGCGGTCATCCGGTTTACTAATTTTCTTAAAGCCCGGCAATTTTGGGTCTCTATTATATTTCTAATTAATTTTGTTTGGATGGTAGAATTGTATAATCAAGTATGATAGCACTTTAGAGACAAACATATCCCCTTTCCCATAAAAGTGCCCTTAAACGAATTTTCCTAGAGAAATGTTTTAAAAGAGAAAAGTTGTAGATCTTTTATGTATAGTTTATATGGGAAGTTGCAAGAAAATCGTTGGAGCCATATTTGAGAAAATCGCGAAAAAGTGAAAAAATCATTTAGTAAAGTGGTAAAGTAAAAGCACTTCCGGTCATCCGATTTTTTTTTAACTCGGAATTTCAACTACACATTTAATTCAAATTAACATTATTTAGATGACAGAATTGTATAATAAACGGAAATAGCATTTTGAGGAAAATCTAACCCCACCCCTCCCTCAAAAGTGCCCTTACTTGAATTTTCCCAGAGAAATGTTTTATATAAAAGTTGTAGATCTTTGTACGTTTATTTGATATACGATGTTTGAAGAAAATTGTTGGGGCCAGTTTTGAGAAAATCGCAAAAAGTCAAAAAATTATCTAGTAAAGTGGTACTTCCGGTTGAGGAATTTTGACAGATAACCTATTGTCAGATCACATGGTGATACCTAAACGGAATATCAAGTTTGAACTTTCTGCGGTTTTTCTTTTTTAGAGCTATGCTGTTCACATACACACAAAGACACACACACACACACACAGACCATTTTCTAAAAAACACTGTTTTGGACTCAGGGGACCTCAAAAAGGATATTCCCGGTGAAAACTCAATATCGAACATTTGACACGATTACAATACTTCTTACTAGTAAAGAGTAAGAGAAAGTAAAAACTCTAGTATTTAAATGAGACCTGCCAACGATAAGCCCCCGCACAGCTAGTTTCTTACATAACAATATCTATTGGAATTGTTCGATTATTTAATAAAATGCTTGATATTCGATTAAGTCTGTTTATGTTGGGATTTCTTTATGAAAGTAAGGTTATCGACAAGCTCTGGGTGGACATAGGGGTAGTGTCGACGGATTGGAATCACCTATAGAGTCTTTCACAAAAAAACGCCTATTTATTTTATTCATTTGTATATTATATTTATTTGATTATTAAATGATATCTGACGTCATTGTAAATAAGATTTCATTTTAGTAAAACTTCCGGCTTTTTAATTTGTATAATGCAATATATATTTCACTGTAATGGAAACCACTAGCTAGTTCTAAAAGTTTTTCATCATTTATTATTTTCAAGAGTTTCTCTTTCAGCTACAATCTTTTTCACTTTGAGCTAGTTCCCAGTCCAGTTAACTCTATGAGGCGCTGTATTTTCAACTTTACAATTTCTATTTTGCTTTTACTTTTGTTTAACAAAGATCACTGCTCTTTATGTAAAAAAATATGTAGGAATTGCGTAATTAAGCACCGTTGAAAGCTTTGTAAATTAAAGCGATATCACAGAGACACTTCAAAATGAAAACTTAATTTTCTTGAATCTTATGTTATTTTATTTTAATTTCCTTATCTACAGTTTTTTATGTATCCATTTTTTTTGGGTTTTTGTTGGGAAAGTTTTTTCCCAACATATTCATGTTAGGTAAATTACCCCCAGCCGTATTACGAATTTAATTTTTTTAAGAAATATTACTATAATCATGATTTAATAAATTTGCCAAGATTTAAAGAAATTTAAACTTTCAAAACTCTAAATGGCCTTGCTATCATCTGTAACATTGAGTATTTAACCCATGATAGTCCTAAACTATTAAATAGTCCTGGGGAAGTACTGAGACAAACATTAATATTAATTGAATATGTGGATTGATCCACAATGCTGGATATCAACAAATCTAGTGATAACGAAAACATTAAGTTGAAATCAGCACTTTACACGAATTTAGTAACTTTATTCTGACGATGGATGAAAATCCGAAACCGGTTAGGAACAACAAAATCATGCATGCAACGGCGGATAAAATCCCAGATATTAATACTGCTAACATCGATACATGAAAGAGAAATGAAAAATATTATAACCTTTACACCAAAAGTAAGATAAAATTTAGGCAGTGATTGTGCCAAAAAAAATGAGCGAATGACAAATCTGCAGGACTAACTACTAAGCTGTAGTAATCAATCAACTCTAACGAGTTCAGGCTTTATAACGAGAAAATTATGGCCACCGTGTGGGGTTTTGCACCTGGAGAATTCATATGTCGCTTTTTTTTTTTTTTGGCTTTTATGGTCACTGTAAAATCTCATATCGCGACTTCAACTACGATCTCATATAGCACATTTTGAGTAATTTTTATAAATCATTTATTTTGTTGATATTATCAACAGATATCCTTTGCTAACGCTTTGCTTTTTGTTTTTTGATTGGTAGAAATAATATGTTTACTAAAATATGCTTTTATCGGTTTTAGTTTTGTAATTGGTTGAAATATGATCTATATGCATTTTTTATTAAAACGACTTTTCCAACAAGTTCCCAATGTTTTTACATTCATTATAAATTACCGGTATAATTATCTAATCATATATCGGTTGCAAATTAAGTGTGACGCGCAACTTCGGGATTATATTCTATTCGTCAAAATGAACAAAATAGGTGATGTATGTCCGCAAATCAGCCAATTTGTGTGGAATTGAATTATTGTTATAAATCGTAATTTTAATATAATTACTGCTAATTACTTTATCTTATTGTTACTTTTTTTTATTTTATCTCTAACCATAATCAAGTAGACTTTAGTTAAAATTAACAAAGAATAATAAAAAAAAGAATAGCAATGTGTAAAAACAACTAAATAATTAACATTAATAATTCATTTATTAATTTATAAACACAAGCCCAAAACACAGTTTCTTGTTATCTAAATCAGATAATTATTTCATAGTTAATTTACTATTGGAATTGAATAAGAAGATAGTAGCGAACTAAATGCTCGACATGCATTTAATGTATGGTGCTGCAAATCCAATAGAACAGAAGCAAGGCGGCGGCGCAAATAATGTTTCAAAAAATTCATTCTAATCTAAAAAAAAAAATCAGGAAGGTTTAGTTTAAGATGGAATTGTGGTAAACCTGCAATGCGAACTTCTGCGTTGAAAGAGCGTGTGCTTAATCAAATACAAAAAAAATCCTGCCTTAAGCATAAGTAGAATTTCTTTGATGGAAGATGTGTTTATATGGACCAACTGTAATATCTTAATCTTTTATCAGCTTTACCCATATCACCTCTTGCGCGTTCAAACACTTGCTGCTGTAGGCTTTGTATATCTCGGGTAGCATTGTGCAACTAAACTTCATTTTTCATGTTTTGTTTTGTTAGACGCCGATGAGGCAATATTCAATAAATCACGGAATAAATACTAATTTTGCAAACTGTCGCCTTGTTGGCAAGACAAGACTACCCACGCCTATTAATCAGTCAAGATATCAGCAACAGTTTTTACTCAATACGTGGGCTGAAATGAATAATCGGCCACTTTATAATTGGCCCCTTCTTTATGGCAGTCGATTGACAGGCGCGGTTTATAGACAGATTTTAAATTTGCCTCTCTTGCTAGAAAATGTTTCTTTAAGTATCAGAGAAAATAAAATGTGGCTATAGCGTGATGATGCTTCTTGACATTTTAGTTAAACGACCAGGGAATTTCTGGACAATGTTTATCCAAACTCTGGATAAGACGTGGGAGGCTAGTAACATGGCCTGCCAGATCCCCTGATTTAAAACCGATGAATATTTATCTGTGCAGGGACACCTAAAATAAATTTTGTACTCCCAACCCATTGGAGAAGATCAATTAACTCCGTCAGCGTGTCGAAGACGCTTTCAATGAAGTTTGGATAATCCCGAGTGTTTGTGAAAGAACTTATTTTTCTGTTTACTTTTTTACTTGACTGAAGTCTCTCTGATTAAGGTTAAACCTCAGTAACCTATTCTGTAAAATTGCCGGTTAGTCAATATATCAATTAATCAATGTATCTTCATAACGTACTGTTAGTAATTAAGGAAATGGAATCAGAGTTAAACGTAACGCACATAAATTTTTATATTTCAGTTTACTAACAAACACTAACGTGAATTCACATCTATATAATACAATGAATGATAGCCAACCAAATTTGGAAGACACTCAAGTAGGGTTGAGAACAGTTATAATACTAATAGCGAATAACACATTATAGAACTGAATATTTTACTGAAGTGGCACTCAGGAAGACCACGAGCACTTTGGTCGCCCGGGGACCAGCATTACATTGCAAGCCTTAACAAGAATAAGATAATGTAATAATAATATTAAAATTAAGAATTATAATGATACTTCAATTTCTACACGAATAAGACTAACTTTATGCGGACAAAAGTTTATATCAACTCCAATAAATTCTGAACCAGTTTTACAGCCTGAAGTTTTATTATATATTAAAAATATATAAAAACTTTTTACATTTTTTTAAAGGAATCAACATAACAACAAATAACTTGTGCAAAATAACGATGTATTTAAGACTGATTAACAAAAAAAATATATATATATAAAAATGACGAAATTTAGGTAAGTAAAAAAATAATCTGTGGACATAATCAATTGTATTATACAGTGTACTAGCATATAAAAAAAGTTATTTGATATAATTATATTCATGTTAATTTATAATAATTTCAAAATTTATATTACTTACAGAAATAACATACTTTTATCAAAAAATAAACTACTTGATAATGGCAAGTGAATAGCCGAAACGTCGTAGTAGTAAAAAAATGTAAAAAGTTTTTATATATTTTTAATATATAATAAAACTTCAGGCTGTAAAACTGGTTCAGAATTTATTGGAATTCAAATTGACCCATCATAACGATAAGGAAATATTAAACAGCCTATAAAAGAAAACACAAAGCTCAAGTTTATATCAACTATTTTGTTTATTTTGATGTGTAGAGATCACCTCTAAAGGAGCGGCCCACACTTAACTTAAACCCTGCCAATATATATGTACCGGCAAAGTATGAAATTCAGGCATTCTATAGAATTCCTAGGCATTTCATATAAGTAGTTGTGGTTGTCGGTTCCGCAGAGCTGGAAAGCATCATAGACATTTTCCGTGGTAGCCCGCTTCATTTGGTGGTCATCGACCGGTTTCGGGCGTTCGCCATCTTCAGGATGGGGTTTTGCAGACAGTGTGACAACACAGACTTGCACAGAGCAAATTCAGTTTACATTTTGTGGAAAGTATGGAAAGGTTTACAAACTTTATCTATTAATAGCTATATATAATTATGGCCTAGTTATTGCTGCTAAATTTTACCGAAGGAACGCTTCTCACAAGTAGCTGGTAACGTTCATCTCTTAAAAATACACTATTCCTTCTGTGTTATTTGCTATTAGTAATATAGCTGTTCTCAACCCTACTTGAGTGTCTTCCAAATTTGGTTGGCTATCATTCATTATAGTATATAGATGTGATTTCACATTAGTGTTTGTTAATAAACTGAAATATAAAAGTTTATGTGCGTTACGTTTAACTCGGATGCCATTTCCTTTAGCAAATTCATTTATATTTCATATAACACCTAGCTACTTTAGGCAAAGTAAGAAATATCTTTTTTATTTCATACCTGGGCTACGCATTCTATAGAATGCCTAGGCAAATTAGAGAAATGGGATAAATTCTACATATTGCCTAACGATTTTAGGTATTATATGAAATGCCTCTATTATTTGTTTATTTATTTAAGGCGTCTCAACATCTGTGGTCATTTGCGCCCGGAGCCTTCTCAGTGCACTGCCGGCCTCCGGACAGTGTTCTCCCGTTACAGACAACACTGCCCATCACAAGACAGTGAGCTGTAGGGGCTCCTAGGAAGAGAAAATCTAAGGGCAGCACGGCTGGATTCGAACCCGTGATCTCCGCGTTGCTAGTCCTACGCGCTACCACTGAGCTAATCCCTTCTCTTAAATGCCTCTATAGAATGCCTGATTTCATACTTTGCCGGTAACATATATATATATTATAGAAAACTCTGTATTTAAAAAAAAAGTAATATTTACAATAACAGCTTGGCAAATACACAATACAATACCCACTTCATCAAAACTTAAATTATATTTTTTAATAAAAATGAGAATTGAAAGCAGGAAACAAAAAAAATACTAAATTTGCCCATCTGTCACCTTGGCAAGACGAGAATTCCCAGTCTATTATACAGCCAAGATATTAGCAAGAAATTACAAGGAAAAACCATGACATCACAAATTTAGTTTGTGATAAGTTGTATGACGATGGATCGAACCATTCATGTGGACTAGGTTGTAATTGCTAGGAATGGCAGTGTGGATTTGGGTGTAAATTGATAGTGAAAGGAATTTTAGTAATTTGGTTTTTAATAAAAGTAAATTGTAGATGTGGGTAGTTACTTTATAATGTGCGCTATATAATGTAGGGGCAATGTAGGGAAAAAAAATATCTTAAAAAATGAGAAACTGCAGGAAGCCCAAATTCGGATGGGCGTCACCAAGTGATCCACGAATTGAGAAGATTCCGACCAAAATCCGTCAAACGGAAGTGCGAATGTACGAAATGTTTTTAGATTTTCTTGACAGGTGTTTTTTTTTCGATTTATACATAAATGTAAAATACATAGACATATTAGTTTTATTTGAAACTTCGTTTTTTTATGGGAATTTTTATTTTTTGGGGAGGTCTATAGAAACTTGTGACGTTAGTACAGCCTCTTGTAGAGTGTGCTATTTGATTGCAATGAACGATTACGTCATCGATGCAATATTAATAAGGGCAGTCATGTAGTGGTCAAATCAAGTTAGAAGCAAGTCATGTGGAAGTGCAGCGCCAGCATTTTTTTTTTTTTTATATCTTGTTCTAGTAGAAGAAATGTATGATTAGAAAATGGAGATGTCAGACTTATCTTAGTTACAGATTCTTTCTATGTCTTGCACGTTAATAAGATATAAGAAGTATCCTCCCTTCCTTTTCTTTTTTTTTTTTTCCTTTTTTCTACATTTTCTTTTTACTATTCTTATTCATGACCCAATTTATAATTCTCCAACATTGTTCATGTGTATCTTATCATGTGTTTATTTATGCCGAACAAATCTGATTTTTGGTATTTTATTCGTCTGCAAACATGCATATTTATTTGGTTCCTGACCGGATTCGGATTTGCATCCATCGTCACAGTAATTCTATCCATTTCGTGCAGAGAGTTCACTTCTTACGCGATGTTTTCTTTTCACTCAGAGACATTAATAGCTGTGTGCTATTAATAAAAGCCAATCTGTTTGTTAAACATAGTTTTTATGGACATTAAAAAGTTTTTGTCGTGAATGTTTTAGAATTGCCATCTTTAAGCATCTTTTTGCTTTTTTTTTTTGTTATTTATTCGTTTGAAGCCATTGACAAAACGATCTGCCTTTGTTGTTGAAATTTTGGGTGCGTTTTGCTTTATGGAGTGAATAAACTAATGCGACCAACGTAGATAAATTATTATTTTTCACTGCTGCTTCTATAGCGTTAATATATTTCTTAAACGGCACCCAAATAGCTCGATGCCGTTTTTCCATACAGAGGAAATAGGTCGATAAAGAAGAGACACATATAGTAGGCGCTGTCACCCGAATTGTACTGTTCTATATGTCACACGTAATATAATTTTTTTTTGTTGGCATTAGCTGTTAGGCCAGAGCCATTATATTATTCTATAAATATGGTAAATTCATCGTCAAATTTCCAAAATAACCCATCTCAAAACATCAGTTACAGCACCTTTATTACTTTTTCATAATTTATATCTTATTTATGTCAAATATTCACTAACAAACCTCCTATCAGTCAATACATTCACACGCTTAGTTACATTCATATCATCTTAAACTCTCATACCAATAAATACTTACATCCCAATAAATACCTTCATTCTAACAATTTCACACAACTAAAATAACAAGTATTCGTGGTGGAATACTCGATATTCCTTACACCCCTAATTCCTAAACCTAAAAAACATAATATAAATATATTTCTGAATCTTTTCAGAAGTTATTATAGAATTTTTGGGGAAGTTGGGAGAACTTGTTACTTAATCTGGTAGCCAATACGAGCGCTTCAATCGCATAGGATGTGTTAAGTGCGCAGTATATAGTAGCATTAGCGCTGTTTTATGGCAGTGTTATGAAATATGACATCTAGGCGCCGTTGCGTAGTAATAAGTATATAATTATTTTTATTAACATCCGTTACAATGTTTGAATGAAAGTACTTATCGTTATCCCAAGATTGTTTTGAAATTTTCTGAAACTGCGTTATAGTTCCGCTCTTTATTATGACCATGGTTTTTCCTTGATATGGGCTGCGTTTTATAGAGTACCTTGTTTTTCACAAGATAACAGTTTATTATTTAAGTTTTCTCCGAGGGGCATGTAAATCATATTAGTATTGTGGTCATAAGTGTAGTTTCTGTTTATTGCTTGATTGTTCCGAATGTAGCCAAAATTGGTAACCAAATTTAGATGTTAACAGATTGTATAATGCTGTTTGTGTGTCAGTGTGTAATGATAGAATTGCCATGTCGTATGCAAAGGATGCTGTAAGCCTATTAGCATGTTGTGGTAAGTGTGACGTTTACAAGGAGTGTTATAGCGGATTTGGTGCATTTCTCTCCGATGTACCTGCCTCTTATAATAATACGGGAAGATACGAATAACGCTTTTGTTCCAGAAAAATGTCATATAATATAACTGGAAAGTGTAAAATAAAATATAGCAGAGTGCATAAAATATAAGCTCTGTAGATAATATGTATTATTGAATTATGAAACTTTAATTTTACAAAACATAACGCAATACTAAATAAATACAAAATGAAAATAGTGAAAGAAAAAATTGTAAATATCTGGAATTTTTTGAGACATGTTGAAATAATTGCTGGATGTCAATAGCGGAATTTGGTTAAATTCATTGTCCAAAGCTAAAACTTTCCAATGTGTGTGAATTGTAAACTAATCGTTATTATTCCAACATTGTATATTTTCTTATCAGACTTTTTTTATTAATTTTTTTTTTTTTACTTTCTCTTACTCCTAGTTAAGAGGAAGTATTGTAATCGTGTCAAATTTTCGATATTGAATTTTCACCGGAAATATTCGTTTTGAGGTCCCCTGAGTCCAAAAAAGTGGTTTTTAGCAAATGGTCTGTGTGTGTGTGTATATTTATGTGAACAACACAGCTCAAAAACGAAAAAAATCATAGAAAGTTCAAACTGGATATTCCGTTTAGTTATCACCATGCTTTTTTTTTTTTTTTTTTTTTTTAAATACTTATTTGCGTCTTTCTCAAAAATGGCTCCAACCATTTTCTTCAAACCACACATACTAATAGCTACAACTTTTATTTAAAACGTTTCCCCGGGAAAATTCATTTAAGGGCACTTCTGGGGAAGGGGTGGGGTTTGGTTTTCATCTAAAGTGCTATTTCAGTTTACTATACAATTCTGTCATTTAAATCTTAACTGCTATTTCAGTTTATTAGATAATTCTGTCATCTAAATAATGTTAATTAGAATTAAATATGTTGTTGAAATTCTGAATTTGAAAAAAATCGGATAAGCGGAAGTGCGTTTGTTTTTACATTTTACTAAATGATTTTTTCACTTTTTCGCGATTTTCTCAAAAATGGCTCCGACGATTTTCTTGAAACTTCGTATATAAACTAAACATGCAATGATCTACATCTTTTATTTAAAACATTTCTCTGGAAAAATTCATTTAAGGGCACTTCTAGGGGAGGGGTGGGGTTATAGCTTCCTCTAAAGTGGTATCATAGTTGATTATACAATTCTATCATCCAAACAATAATAATTAGAAATAAATGGATAGCTAAAATTCCAAGTTTTAAGAAAATTACTAAGCTGGAAGTGCGCTTTTACTGAACACTTATTTCAGTTTTCGACGAATTTCGTTATTTTTGGTACACAAACTATAACCTTTGTCAATTATAATTTTGAGAATAGGAATAAGAGAAAGTTGTGTGAGTGTTTCACACCATTTTTTTTTTAAAGAGATTGCTTTGTGATTAACTGTTTTTTGTGATATACATACGAAGCTTAGCGCCTACCATAGGATTCTCTCTGCCTATTTTATTACAATATTGTCTAATAATTGTATTACTTATTTGTTATTTAAATATTCTTTCAATATTTGCAGATTATTGGAAAAGTTATCAAAATGGGATTTTCCGGTAGATAAAAACGTTCACTGTAATGCCATGTAATTAATTACAATTACGTGCAGCATTAATTAGCTAGAATATCAGTAATTGCGTTTCGTAGTTTTTAATTTTCTCTGTAATATAATGTAATATAATTAATTACTTCGTAATTAGTAATAATTTAATATTCATTTTTTAATTATTCTTAATATTTTATACAATATACTACTAATATTACTAGGATATACTAGTAATATTGTATATATATACTAAAAGTTTGAGTCTTACGTATTAAATGATTGTCAAGTACAATAGAACAAGTTATTAGTACAATGTACGTAAGCTGACAGGCAGCATTTTTAATTGGCATTTCAGCTAGAATCCGGAATTTGAAAAGGATTACGCATTAAAAGGTTATTATTCTAAAAGATTAGTTAACAAAATTGTACTATTCTTAAAAAGATTCACTTGATCAGCCCTATTGATTTTTTTATGCAACTTCATGGTTTGTTTTTTTCTCGAGTTATTGAGAATTAAACTGGTGACATCGCAGCATCGTTTTCAATTTCTGCATCGTATTTCACCATATGCATCAAGGTATCAAACATTTGACATACGTCCCACAATAACAGTTTTACATTTTAAAATCTCTATGGCAGGCTAGAAACAATAAGAGCATTTGAAAAGTGTTGATCTATGGAAGGATTAAGTTTTCACATATCACGTGTATAAAAACCGGGCTAGTACTTTGTATAAAATACATTCTATCTCCTATCGTTCAACTGGTTAAACAATAAAAAGCGGTATTTAGGTTTAATGAATTTTACCACCTATTCTCTTCTCTCGCCCCTTAGATTTTTATATATATTTCATTTGAAAATTAAAATACAACGATCAATTGTGTTGTTTATTCGTGGTAAGATATATAAAGGGTACTTTATAGCCGTATTTTTGGAGGTCTACTACAGAAATATATATAGTTTTAATGTAGGATTTCCAATGTTCACGTTTGCATCTAAATCAGTATACGATATTTTAATAAAAGATTAGGTACCTTTACAATCCTTTTCGCGGTATACCTTATGAATTTTAAATCTTTTACTTTTACAATCTGTAAGTGTCACACAGAATATAAGCATTGTTTCTATTAATAATTTTTTTTTTTTTTTGTAGTCCTGAATATAAATAAACTTTTGTATTAGTTAAATATTGTTTAAAATCATCTTTATTCTTAAAGAATGAACATTTCTGAATTAAATACAAGAAAAATAATAACTTAGATAAGAAATCTGTAATCGCGTATTCGTATGTTTAGTGTTGTATTAACTATTTGTTGTATATTATAATAATATGTATTAGTAATGTTACGAGTATATATATAATCTAATACAAAATATTGTATATAATAATATATGTATTTCTACATTATACAGGTATTTGTTCCTAATATAATAATTAGGGACAACACTGTCTCACAGATTTATTTTAAATTGTTTAGTTTTAGTAGTGTTTAAGTTAGAACATATTATTACAAAACAAAATATTCTGCTATTAAATATATTTCTATTATAAAATAATACGTATATAAGTATTGTTTTCTTAAAATATGAATATTGCATTTAATAACAATATGTTATTGTTTTACATATTGGTATGTTAATTTGTTTAATTCAATTGTAAGTTGATAAGATATATAATTCGTTCAATCTTATTGCTTATTTATTGATAGAAAATGTCGACAGGATATTCTATTCACTGGAATATCTTCACTTTTCCATATCTTTTGTTAATTAGCTTCTAAGACAAAAAAAAATGCACGCACATCCAAACATGTACAATTCGTTGTTTTTTAAATTTGAGGCTGGCTTCAGATTTAACCACTTTTCGTAGCGCTAAGAGTTGGTACTAATAGCACACGATAGAGATAAATGTAGGCGTACACAGGGAACCATAAAAAAAATTGTACGTTCAAATGGGTTAATAAAAAGTAGCGCTCCTTGTGGCGAAAAATTGATTTAAACAGAAACTTAATCACGACACCACTTTTGCGGGCATTTTTTTGGAGCCACGATAGCAGTACCTATAATCTGATATAGAATCATTGAAAGCTGAAGTTAATGTTGTTACACTACTATGTTAAAACGGAGGATAAAAGCCGGTCAAAAAGAGAAAAAGTAATTGCTGTTAGGGATATAGATAAATAGATAGATAATAGCACTTTTTTAAGAAGGTTTACAATACAAAAAATAAATTTATAAGTATTATACAGCAATTGAATAGATACATAATATGCTGGAGGTCTAAAGAGAGAACAATCGAACTTATAATTTAGTTAAAAAAAATAGACATAAAATTAAATTAGTAATATTATGAATGAAAATATAAAAGAAAAGAGAACTGATAGCGACTTGATAAATAAATGAATACAAAAGCATGAAAGTTAGAGCAAAAAATGAAATTATAAATATACAAAGAAATGCAGAAGTGTCAATTGCTGGGGTGAAAGTTGAACTCATGGGATAAGTTGTTGGCGATAAAGCCAGGCATGACAGGCATATTTAATAACTTGAATATCAGGGCTATTCAAATGAGAAGTAAGGTGAGATTTTATTAGAATGCGTGTCCTAAATATAGGTGGCAAAGTTCCGACAGAATTGAACATTCTGCCATAGAATGAAGCACGTCCTCGTTAGCACGGGAGTTACACAAGGAACAGAGCTCAATCTCTCTTTTCAGTGCAACGAACACAATTTAAATACAATAACTCTCCCCTAATTTTAAATACCCTTTCAGCTTTAGTAGGCTAGTATTGTTAGAAACTAAATTAAAACCATTAAAGCTTCTATCCAAGGAGTTGTATAATAAACGCCTGGCTCGTTCCAGGAACTCTTCCCGAGCTATTAAGGCACATAATCTCAGATCTATTTTAAATTCTATAGTTTTAGTTTTAACAGTGTTTAAAGATAAAAGATATTTCTTGCTAAGTATTAAAATATCCTAATATTATTTGCTATAAAATACTTTAAACTATTTTCAAATCTTTTCGTTAATTTTCTGCCACTTTTATCATTTGACGTTTGACAGTTTTTAGTTTTATGTTTGATGAACAACAGATTTTGTTGGCAATAACCATATACCCTCGTCATGATTATTGATGGAATTATTTGACGTTGAAGTTTATTTATTGAACTTTAAGCTGGTTACTGCTTTGTTCTCTCAAGATTAATCAATTTAAATCAGATTTTGCCTCTGTCGAAAGTCAGAGACGCATAATGTATCTGGATAAATAGAATTGAGGATCATATGTATACATTTAATGTAATACTTGTAATTACTTTTTCCTTCCATGCTTAGTAGACATTAAAATAACAAAGAAATGTTTTTTTTCTGTGACGCTTGTCACATTGCTATTCATAAAAAGGAGAAAAAAAACTTATGCGGAATAAATCTTGGCTATCATTAGGGAATTTGCCAAGCTTTAGCTTTAAGAACAGCATTTGTTGAGTGCTTTGTAAGATGAATGAGATTCCCAGTATGTGCTTTATTAAAAAAAAAAAACTTTCACTTCTGATACTTGCTTCACTTTGCCTCCTGAGATTTTGTTTCTAGGATATGTGCCCTATAGCAAATTGTATACATTATTTAAAACTGTCCATCGTCAAGCAAAGTGAGTGCAAAGAATTGAACTTAGCAAATAATGGAAACGTCTACAATTAAACTTTTTCGGAGACTATCTAATTTATCACTTATTGAATATGCGGATGGGTCCGCAATGATGGGTAACATCTGGGATTTTATCCGTAATAGTATGCATATTTTTAATATTCCTGACCAGTTTCGGATTTGCATTCATCGTCAGAGTAAGGTTATCAAGTTCATGTAGAGAGTAGACTTAATTTAATGTTTCTGTTGTGCACTACACTTGTTTGATTGTATGTGGGAGATTATAAGGTTATGTACGTGTTTAATAACAAAAAATAATTCATATCAATACAATAAATAACAATCTAACTGAGAACTGGAACATCTAATTGGATAAGAACTGTTTTAATTGGTGAGAGATGTATTCGTTAAATTTGAAACCTTCAATTTTGATTTCAGATTAAAAATGAATCGTAAAAATTAAAAAAAAAAAAAAAAAATTTATACCAATTTGGTTCTATGCCACTTTTGGTATCATGTCCTGTGTAAATACTAGATTGTCTATCATAACAGATTTTTTTTTTTATATACATAATATAATTACATTAATATACATAAACATAATAATTACCTGTAATTTGTGTAGTTTCACCACCACGCCGTTGTAATTCTGGTCTAAATAATGATAATAATGCTCTTCTAAAATTCTGTCCACTTACGCAATATAATACAAAATTTATACCAAAATTTGTATTGAATAATATATTGCAATATTGTTGTATTACATACATGGTGATTTTTTGTTCATTGTCGACATTTTCCGTCTGTAAAAAATACAATTGAATATTAAACATAAATATATTGAATAATTATTGAATTAGTTTTGCAACTGGTTTAATCATTAATATTTTATTTATAAATTATTAACTAAAAAATTACAGATACTTTTCCCAGTGGTAGCAATTTTTGATTCCCTATAAAAACGTAAACTTAAAAATAAGGCAAAAAATTTAAAGCTAAATATATTTTAAATTTGAATTGTTCATGACATTTTAATGGATGTGAGGGGAGAGAGTGAATAGGAGATAATTTAGAAAGAGAATAAATAAACTCGTAGATGATCTGGACACTGTTATATTGAATTAGAACACAAACTGTAAGGACTTTATACTGTTAATAGAAATTAGAGAATAAGGTAGCGAGAGAATAATTAAGAGAGAGACAGACTGGCTGAATAATTAGAAACTAGAATGATGTTTGCTGATGTAGAATCTCCCTCCCTAGCCTGGCCTAGGTATTGAGTAACTTGTTTCTTCGGATCCCATTACTATATAATTCTTTGAATGACGTTTAATTTTCTTCGGGTCTTCTGAAAATAGGTCCTAAATCTTAGTAAACACCTAGGTGCCGTGACCCATTTTCAAAAAAAACATAGTTTTCAACCATTGCTTGAATGCAAATTTTAAAATTCAAATTTTTTCGATATCGAGTTTTCACCCGAAGTACACGTTTCGATGTACCCTGAGTACAATTTTCACTAGAAAATGATCTACGTATGTGTGTGTAAATAGCATAGCTCTCATAAACGAAAAATCGGGGAAAATTCAAATTTGACATTCTGTTTGGATAACACTATGGGATCCAACAGGAAGTTATCTGTCAAAATCTCCAAAACCGGAAGGTTATGTTTCCTCAAAAAAATTATTTTATGTTTAGTTTCACTGATTGATATAAAAAAAAATTAAAGACAGATACAAATTTATTAAAAATTATGTTTGAAGAAAATGTGAATTATAATCTGAAAATTGCAGAAAGAGGAAAACGTGATTTTTTATTTTTCAGATTTTTTTCTTGCTAAAAGAAGCAGCTATTTTTTTTCCAAATCTGATGCTTTATATCAACTAGGGATAAAACATTTGCACTAACATAATATGCTCGTGAATTTGTCAGCGTTTTATAAAAAAATCCGATTTTAAAGTAGTATTTAAAAAATACGCTACTTTTGTTAAACAATTTAATTCTTACCCAACGTTAGAAAAGAAAATGAAACTTGATTCTAATATTACGTATGCTATTGGATATAGGAAGAAATTTTATAGAATGAATCGTTTGAAAATGCAATGTGCATCAATAAATTTGATTCTATGCCTAAAATGTTGTTTATAGGATGCTAACCCAGGATATTGGACATTCTAATGTTCAAATTGTTTTACAACTATAATTATGCTGTATTTATAAAATCAAGGTCAAAAGAAATTCGGAACATACCAGATTTTTATGATTGTAATATTAATCATTTTGCATATTGACATTTAAGTTACCAAATAACCTTGAATGAAACAATAGATATTGATATCTTTAGACATCTCATTATAACTGATTATTTATCTAAGATAAAAAGGATTAAAGCTTATTTCTCTAGCGCTTAAAGCTTATCCTACTACCTACGCCGTTTGCAGGGAAAACAATTCTAATAGGTGGGTGGAGAGTTCTGACAAAATATACACAATGTTCTTCGTTTAAATCGTAATAGCCTAAGGGAATGTTCTGATTATAAATACAGAAATATTATTACATATCTTAGAAGTTTTTTATGTTTATACAGTATATCATGAATACTTATAGCAATATTTTGAAGTATACAATATGCCGGTACTGGTTATTTTTCTTTTTAAATTTACATTTTCCAAGTTTTTTTTTTTTTTTTTTTTTTTTACTTTAATAATCATTTTAAAAATGCTCACTTTTCTTTGCTTACAAAAGAATCATTCATTGAAAAACATTTGGGTTTCCGGGTTCAGTGATTCCGGTGTTAGTGATTTCTTAGAAACCGTCGTTTCCCCCACATTGGAATGAGCTTCTTCAAGGTTGTTGCAGTTTGAAAGCTAATGGAGCATATTACAAATCTTAACTAATAAATCGAGAATTTATTTTTATTTTCCTTTTTTTTCATTCGGGGGTTCGGAAACCCTATTTTTATTAGTACTCCCTAGATTGCGCGTGGTATTATACCAACCGCAGAGATGACGAGTGGCTCAGTTTCAACAACTTAACGCCAAACGACATGCAATCGATTATTATTATTATTATTATTATTCATCTATATCCAATGCTCCACGGGTCTCATATAGCTACCCCGAAGATTTACAACATAGATGAATGGAAATCCAAATCGGGGGCAAGCGCATCTAAGATTTACAACACCTGAACCTTAAAGGGAAATAACCTATGTACATTCCCTGACATCCTGTTCCGACCAAATGACTGAACCTAATTTCCTCATAACTCAAGCAATCTATCATAAGATGGATGGGTGTTTTTTTTTCTGTTTCACAAACTCTACAAATGACGCAAGTCACAAGTCAACCCATGACAGACCGTTGTGCAACATATATAATTTATTTTAGTTGTAATTCAGTTGCAAATCCACTTTTGTCGCACTTCTTTCTAGCTGTTCAAAACATTTCTCTAAGGCTCTTAATGTCCTTTCGACCAGTACTACATAGTCATCTAAGGTAGATGGTGTCTAGATCAATTGAAAACGGTACCCTGATACTCTGAATTATTTTTTCTAAGCTGAGATTCAACAAGTGGACAGAACGTCGCCTTGCCTCAGGCCTCAATGTATGTTCAAAACATCAACATCAGTGTAACCTCCTTGAATTCTTATTTTTACAGCCGAGTTGTGTAAATACATTCTGACCACCACACTATGTACGGGGAATACTGAACTTTAGAAAAACATTCTATCCTGTATGTACTCTTTTCTGTTCACTATAACAAACTGTAAAATGTGTAAAAAGTGCAATAGTGGAGTTTGTGCCTTCACTTCAACATCACCAACTATCGTTTCCATCCAGTATTACATCAAATTGGAGATCACATTAGATATCCCTATAAACTTGTCTAATATGACATTTTAGTAAAATAAAATCTTTTCGATTCAACCATCTTGAATAATATTATATATTTATTGAACGTTCCAAGTTTGATGAAAAAAAATTACATTTGGAAAAACTTGAGAATGGAAGTAACTAAATCTTCATGCTTAATGTTTCTAATTATCACTTTAATAATCACATACATTTCTCATTTAGTTTTCTCTATGGCAAAATTTACCCATTTACAAAGGTATATTTTATCCAATTATTGTACTAAGTGGACTAGAGCCTCATGTTTTAGTTAATATAGATATTTTAAGTGTATATTCTATCAAAAAGTTGATTTTAAGAGAGATTTTCTCTTTAAATAAAGTGAAATCACAAAGAGACAGATATATCATATGATGTAAAACTCGAATTTTTTTGCCAGTTAATTTATTTTAAGACTTCATCTAAATTGTTGCGTATAGTTTAATACAGAATTTAGTAAATTTGAACATTACCTGGAATAATAATAATAAGAAGAAGAAAGTATCAGCCAGCAGTCGTAATGGAAAATGAAAGCTGGTAACTTTATTGGGACAAAGTGTGATAACAGACTAACATAACTCACACAACAGGCCAGATATAATTATTCTATTAGAAAAAGAAAAAAAAACTATGCATTTAATAGATGTGGCGGCCCCAAACAATGAAAATTTGTCGTCGGCCTACACCGACAAATTTCAGAAATATATTCACCTTTCTAAAGAAATTAAGGAAATGTGGAATGTGGGGGTTGTAAGGATAGTTGTTCCAATTGTCCTTTCATCAACAGGCGTGATTCCTACTTCTCTGAAGCGAAATATTCAGTCGGTATCTATTGGCGAAAAGTTATACGTTGATTTGCAGAAATCAGCTATATTAGATACATGCCACATAGTGCGACATTTTCTAGGTTTCTAATCTAAAAGCTTTAATACTTATAACTGTTAGAAAAAATTCCTAGCTATATAATCTCTAGGAACTCACTGAGAATATATAATAATAATAGTATAATAATAATAATAATAATAACGTCAAACGAGTGGTTCATTCGATGGGAGCAGTACTCTGAAACTGAGGGATAATAACAATAAAACCAGGAATTACTTGAAGCACATCATTAAAAATGAGTGCGGGGATGATATTTGCCAGTAGGTACCATGCAAGGTCAGTACGTGTCATTCAGCATATCCTAATTAAGGTCGTTCAAATAGTGCATCAGGAACTTGCAATGAAATGTACGTTTTCATGCAAAACGAGTCCCTACAGTGTATTTGTCATATTAATAAAAAATAGAAATTTTAAATAATAACCAAGTGGTTACATTGTAATAGCCCAGTTTCTCTTCATTGTCAGGATAAAAAAATTTTTAAGTATTTTTCCGCATTAGTTTTCTGTTAGTGAAACTGTTCACAGGAATTCAGGACTTAATATATCACCCCATGATATAGAAATTCATTTAATTTTTTTTTTTTTCTAATTTAAGGCTTGTCAACATCTATGGTCATTGGCGCCGGAGACTTCTCAGTACACTGCCGGCCACAGGACAGTGTACTCTCGTTACAGACAACACTGTCCATCACCGGACAGTAAGCTGTAGAAGATTGTAGGAAGAAAAAATCTAATGATAGCCCAGCTGGGCACCGAACCCGGGTCCCCCGCGTAGGAGTCCAGTACGCTAACGTTACATTAAATGCAACTACAATGTCTAAAATATCAAATAAAAAGGACATATCTAACAAGTCGTTTCCTTTTTATACATTTAAAATAATAATTGCGAAATTGAAGAAAATAGATTTTTCATAAGTGCGAATTTCCTAAATAATTTTTTTGTTTGTTTAGTTTTTCGCGTTTTCCTCCACAACGACGCTATGGAGTTTCGTAGAATCTGTTATATTAATTACATCCTGGGAAAGTAATGTTACACCTACCCCCTTCAACACGATTAAAGTGAACGAATATGTGGATGGGTCCGCAATGTTGGATAACATCTGGTATTTTATCCGTCGTAGCATGCATATTCATTTTGTTTCTGACAGGTTTCGGATTTTCATCCATCGTCAGAGCGAATTCACCAAGTTCGTGTAGAGAGTTCACTTCAATATAATGTATCTGTTACCCCTCTTGATTCCGTTCCGTTCTTAGTAACAGAAACATTACATTGAAGTGAATTCTTTACACGAACTTGGTAAATTCGCTCTGACGATGGATGGAAATCCGAAACCGGTTAGGAACAAAACCAATATGCACGCTACGACGGATAAAATACCGGACTAGAAGGTTTCTTTAAACATAGTATAGTAGCTCATATTTGAAGATTTATCTCAATTTGGTTTAAAACTTTTTTGCTCGGAAAATATTTTAGTGATTTTTGAGGATGGTAGGCCACCATCTAAAATGGGAAACCTTATAATTTATGTACTGCCAGCTGTTTAATTTTAACCGCAACTAATATTTAGTAAAAATTCAATGGACGATGATAAGTTTTGATTTAAAACTATTAAAATATCTATAAGAGCAAGTCATATGAGAGTGTTCAAGTCTACTTTTTCACTCTTATTTTCACGCCCATTTGGGCGTGTAATTTATACACGAGATCTTTCTTGTTTTTATTGAAATATACAATGGAATACAAAGTTAATCTGCAGGGAGTAATGTGACTTAATATTGACATTAGAGAAATTAAATTGATTCAGCAAGTGTACAGCAAAACTATATGGGTGAACGCCGCTTCAAGACGACATCTTATAGCTGCTGATAAATGGTATATTTAGAGGCTAAGATGAGTAAGTAGGGGAAGAAATTTCTAAGCTGCCAAAATTTTTAATCTTGGACAATAGGTAGAATTATAGAATTCTAGAATTCAAGTTCATATATTGGAATCAGGCAGCAGTCGTAAAGGTCAACGAAATAGAGATAAACGACATACCGATCACAAGAGCGGTCAGGCAGGGATGCGCCTTATCATCAATGCTTTTCAATGTGTACTCCCAAGTTATCTTCAGGAAGACTTATGGGAAAGAAAAGAAGGGATAAAAATTGGTGGCGAAACATAAACGCCATACGATTTGCATACGATACAGTAATTATGGCGGAAAGTATAGAAGAGCCCTACTAGATGCAGTTAACAGCGAAGTCATACAAATGGGACTAGACCTCAATATTGATAAAAACAAACTTATGATAATATGAAGGAGACCTACAGATAAAGCACAACTAACAAATACAAAGAGTGGAAAAATATAAATATCTAGGAGCTCACATCAACCCCGTATTGGATCCCCACAGGAAATTCGAAGAAGAATAGAAATAGCAAAGGCCCCCAGCATTCATAAAATTCAAACTGCTATTATGTGGTAGAAATCTAAATATTCAACTCAGATTGAGGTTACGTCTGGTCCCAACTACTATATGGACGTTAAAAGCACAATTAAAATTGAAGCATTTGAACTCTGGATATACAGACGGAGGATGATGGAATCCTATGGACGGCCAGAGTTACCAACGAGGAAGTACTAAGAAGGATAGGGCGAGACAAAAAATTATTGAGAACAATTAATTAATACAAAAGACATATATGTTGGACACATATAGCGAAATGAAATATACAGTCTATTGCCGGTTATCATGCAGGTTAGAGTAGATGGGAGGAAGGGAATCGGGAGAAAGGAAAAGTCATAGCTGCGAAATATCCGAGATTGGACGAATATGAATGTAGAAGAATTATTCCACGCTGCTAAAAATAGAGAAACTTTTAAAAATGTGGTCGCCAACCTCCGTTGATGGAGACGGCATAGGAAGAAGAAGAAGAAGTATTAGTCACATAATGTATGGCATTAATTGTATATGGAGTAGAATTTTAGGCTTATATTTTAAAATTAGTATTAGAGATATAGACAGCTGACTAAATGACAGAAAACATTTATTTTCATAAAATTCATACGCGATGATAGCTGTTTTCCAAAATCTGACACAAACGCTCTAGATCTTTGAGAAAGTAAAAATACTTGAAGGCACGCCATTAAGAAAATTATTGGGTATTCTTTAGCGCTGATATTATTTTAATGCATGATTTTTTTGCTGCATGTTTTATATTGAAAATATTTATTTAAATAATATCTGGGTATCTTACTTTTTAATTGGTAAAGTTTTTGTTAATTTACTATACAATAGTAGTTTAATTAGAAGTTGCAAATTAATGTATCATTTATTTTTAAATGTATACTTTAATAATTAAAGTGTTTTCTTAAATGATTTAAGAAAAACAATATACATTATTACGAACCAGTTTATTATAAATTGTAGTAAATTTAAAACATTGAATACTTTCATTAGAAAATGAATTAAATATTAATAATAAAATGGTGGTTATTGCATTAAAAATGGTCCGGTCTATAATAAATTGTATGCATTGAAATAAAAACTTATGAAAACAAAGTTTGTATAAAAGTAACTCATTAACAGTTATAATTCTGAAAAACTTTTTTACCACCATATTTTGTTCTCTTTAATTGCATTACACAGACTAGATTTCTTTAATCTGATTTTAGCCATTAAAGAAGTTTTTTTTATAATTTAGTTTTTTTAAATAAAACAAATTTTATTAATATATTATTTAGTGTCTGAATTAGTGAGGAGAATTATAATAATAATGGATAGTTTTCCTCTATTATTATTATTTTTTTAAAAATGGGACTTTTTTTTTTCAGATGTAAGTTACTTGTTATGTATCTGTATTGTTGAAGATGGCCTCATTAGGCTGAAACATCCCTGCTTTTTTATAAGTAAAAATCAAGGAAAACTTTCACTAATTGTTCTGAGTATTATTTATTAATATGGTTCCAATTTAATCTTATTTCTTGTTTCAACAGTTTTTTGAAAGTATGATTTTGATTGTGGAATGATATTATTTCTTGTAATAATGTGATATAATAATGTGAACAGTAGTAGTAACTCGTATGGAGTTTCCTTTACACAATACTGCCCTACATTGTCTTGAACGTTTAGAATGGTAATCCCAGTTTACATGAATTGCATTTGTAGTAGTATCCCTCCCTTTAGGGTACTTATTCTAATTTGCCTTTTAAGAGTATCCGTCCCTTCAGAAGTATATTATTATTAAACATAATGTTTTATTATTTTATTATTATACTCGTATATTTCTCTGTCTGTGATATTGTTCTACAAGCATTTTTCGTTTTTACTTTTTATAAACAAGCCCCACAAGCCGAGTGGTGATTAGAGGCGAAGACCGCCAAGCAGAGGTGTATTGCGGTCATGGCCTATCTATTTTTATATATGAGTAACATAATAAAGAGGGAAGGAATTAACTCTGTGGTAGCGCGCTGGACTACCAACATCCAGGAGATTCCGGGTTCGAATCCAGCATGCTGCTCTTAGATTTTCTCTTCCTAAGATCCTATACAGCTCATTGTCCGGTGATGGGCAGTGTTGTCAATAGCTTGGACACTGCTCGGAGGCCGGGCAGTGCACTGAGAAAGCTGAGATTTTCTTCAGGCTCAGAATTTTGGTAACATATTTAATTTTTGTTAATATTATTTAAATGATAGAATTATATAATATACGGAAATAGCATTTTATTAGAAAACATAATTCTAACACCCCCCCTCTCAAAGCCGCCTTAAAATCAATTTTACCAGAGAAATGTTTCAAATAAAATGTTTAATTAAAAGTTGTATAATTAATATTCCAAGTTTAAAGAAAATCGTTGGAGCTATTTTTGAGAAAATCGCGAAAAAGTGAAAAAAAATCTGGTGTGAAACACTCACACAACTTTCTCTTACTCCAGTACTCAAAATTATAATTGACAAATTTTATAGTTAGTGTACCAAATTTAATGAAATTCGTCGAAAAGTGAAAACACTGTCCAGTAAAACTGTCCGGTTTACTAATTTCCTTGAAACTCGGAATTTGGCTCATATATTATTTCTAGTTATTTCAATTTGGATGACAGAATTGTATAATCAACTGTGATAGCATTTTAAAGTAAAACATAACCCCCCTCCCCCAAAACTCCCCTTAAATGAATTTATCAGGGGAAAAGTTTCAAATAAAAGTTGTAGCTCTTTATATGTATAGTTAACAACGCTGGTTTAAAGAAAATCGTTGGAGCCATTTTCGAGAAAATACCAGAAAACTGAAAATTATATTTCAGTAAAAACGCACTTCCTGTTATCTATTTTTTTTTAAACTCGGAATTTCAACAACATATTTAATTCTAATTAACATTATTTAGATGACAGAATTGTCTAATATACTGAAACAGCAGTTAAAATGAAAACCTAACCCCACCCCTCCCCTAGAAGTGCCCTTAAATGAATTTTCCTTGAACAAATGTTTCAAAATAAAGTTTGTACTCTTTGTTATGTGTAGTTTGATATATCAAGTTAAGAAACTCTTCGGAGCCATTTTTGAGAAAATTGCAAAACGGAAAAAAAAACAACTAGTAAAGTGGTACTTCCGTGTTGAAGGAAATATTGACACATAACGCCAACCGTCAAAGATCCAATGGGATACCTAAACGTGAATATCAAGTGTGAACTTTTTCCTACGATTTTTCGTTTTTGAGCTATGCTGTTCACATCATACTACACACACACACACACGCAACACACACGCACACACGTAGACCATTCGCTAAAAACCACTTTTTGGACTCAGGGGACCTCAAAACGGATATTTCCGGTGAAAACTCGATATCGAAAATTTGACACGATTACAATACTTCCTCTTACTAGCAGTAAGAGAAAGTAAAAGAAAGAAAGAAGTTTAATAAAGTGGTACTTCTGGCTGAAGAATTTTGACAGATAACTTACTGCCGGATCGCATAGTGATACCTCAACGGTATATCATTGTTTGAACTTTCTGCGATTTTTCGTTTTTTTTTTTTTTTAGTTATGCAGTTCACACAGAGTCACCATTTTCTAAAAACAATTTTTTGGGGGGATTTAGTGGTCTTCAAAACGTGTATTTCTAGTGAAAACTCGATATTGAAAATTGGACACGTTTATAAATAATACTTCCTCTTATTAGAAGTGAGAGAAAGTAAAAAGTATTAGTCATCAGGATTATAACTTTATATAAAAACTGTAAATTGGCTGCACGGAATGATTATACGTATACTATACGGAATAATGTTCTTTCTAGATGCCCAAGAAAACGCTGAGGATTAGGATATGACGCTTTAAGAAATAATGTATGATAGTGCCTTCTTACGGCTACGTATGGATTTACTATTTGGGTCGCAGGTACAGATAAAAAAGTGAACTAAAAAAAAAAAAAATGTTAGAAAGAGGACAAAGATTGATACGTTTATGATTGATTAAAGATCATCATCATCCTTTACTAGTGTTCGCTAAATTTTTTTCGAGCTTGCTGCATAAAAAGCTATCATTATACCAGTTGATATTTTAAAAAAAAAAGCAAATAAAATGTTTCTTATCAGCAATGGGTAAGTTTCGTTGTTGGTATGGAGCACGAGGCAAACAAAAAAAAAAAAAAAGAAAGATATCTTCAAAGCCCATTGCCTCTGGTTGAATGTGATTAACCCATTGATCATAACTGGCTGTACCCTAGTTATGTAGTTCAAATTGAAATGATTGGTACAAACAAGCGATCGGCAAAGTGTAATTACATTTATACAATGGAGGCAGGCATGAAAATAATATGGGTTTCGCTTTGGTGGTTTACAATTAAGCATGAGATACAATTGTGATGTTGTATTTTATGTTTGTAGTAGCACGAGCGGTTTAGTAATAGGGCTTGTAAGTATATATGTTTAAGAGAGAAGTATTAGTAATAAGAAAGTAGTCACCACTGTTAAACAATAAATATATTCTATTAAAATAATAACTACAAGTTATTTGCAAATAAATTATTAACTTAATAATATGCACTGATGCTAGAGAGAGCGAAAAACAAGTGTTCTGGCTTTGAAAGCAGAATGTAGACTGTCTTGAAGGAATGCCTTCCTTTACAAAACAGTTGGCCAAGTGACATTGTATTAATTTAACGGATTCTAGTGCCTTTGTTTCCCTAATAGCAGTGACCTAGATTGTAGTATACCTGGCTCTATCCCCATCACTAAAATACACTATTTGAACTATCTAATTTTCACAAACTATTGTCCAAAACTATTTATTTTTGCATTTCTTCTTCCACTACAAGAAGATAAAATGTTTTAATCTTAGTTCAAACATCAAAAGTACCCACTCCTTTAATAATCCAGCAGAGTTGCTTTCCCATTTGTTCACTCTGTACAACAAATTGTTTTACAATAATGACTGATAGCCATTTAGCATTAAAAAAAAATCAAATCAAAGGTTGATAACCACAAGTTTTAAAGGTATAAGAACAAATTCAGTTCAACTTAATGTTTAGTGGTAAGAAATTCATTTTTGGATTGGTTATAGCTTACGCTGGGATTGGAGCAACACTCCACCTATAATATTTTAATTACTTCTTTCCAATAATTACCTCAAAATTTTCACCATCAGTAATTAATAAAGAAATAAAAAGTTGTGTAATGTAAATAATTTTTAACTAAACTCACATACATTATTATATATTAACACACGACATAGACCTAACAAATAAAAAAACTACTTAAATAGATTTCAGATAGCTCAGAATCCATATTACCCTTGCCAATATCCATGAAAGAAATCATGACCAATTGGGTTGTTTGATTAGGATACGGTTTTGATTATTGACAAATGGGTCTGTGGTATTGTGATTGAATGGTGGTCGGAGCTGTGAGTATTAAGGTTATTGGGATAAGATAGTGTTACTGATCAAATCTGATTTGGCTTTTCCCTTACAAAGTGTACAATGTTTTGCATTTGTAAACACTTTTCATAATTCTAATGACCACAAACCCAATTCTCTGCGTTTGAAAATTCAAAATCATTTAATCAATACAAACAAATCGAAAATTATTAATTAATTATCTGTTTGGAAAAGTTAGGTTTATATGTTTAGCTTATTAAAAGGAAGTGAGTTATAAACTTCACAAATTTGCAACATAGTTTAAACTTATAAATATTGTAAAGTTAATTTTTAAACTACTAAGGTAAATTATCTGAAATAATTACTAATTAGAACAACTTGTGAGTTTTTTCCTTACTATAAAATCTAAGTATATAGTTTATCGGCAATATAAGTGATTTTAAAATTAATATTGTTTACTTGGTTCAATTCCACAGTCAATCAATTTTTCAATCTGCTCAAAGAAAATTAAATTCGCCTATTGATTCTTGTAATTTTCTACTGAATTTAACAATCTTATTTCATTTGTACTTTAACGCTTCATCTGTTGTAAATTTCACCCTTTTTTTTTTTTTTTAAACTTTACTAATTAATTATCTCTTTCCAGAGTGAGTGATTATTTTATTTATTTTTTTTCTTTTTTGTCTTCGAATATTTCATTATTATACTTAAAATTACCAATAGGTTATAATTTTGGGAATATATCATTTGAATGGATTTCATTTTAAATTCAAAAAGTAGAATTGCATGAAATTCTAACTTATTTTATTTGGTTATCTCTTTGAAAACTAATAAGAAAGTTTCGGACAAACTTTACCAAGTGGGAATGCCAATTTACTGAAGGTTTTTCACATTTTTCTCTTTATCCGATTAAAGCCCCTAATGATTTTCTTTAAACATTTTCTGTTTGTTTGCATAATGTTTCTAACATTTTGATTTGCTAATATTTTTTTCCGAATTATATTATTTTCACATTTTTTTTTTTTTTTTTAAGGGCCCTGACGTTAGGCAGTTGCTGAAATATCATTTTATGTATTGCAAAAGCTAATTACATACTTTTCTCGGAAAATCAATTGTTTGCAAGAACTCATAAATAAACTAAATTTGAAAGTGATTAATTGATCCAGTAATTCAGACTGTTTTTTGACTATTTTAAACCAGTCTTTCAGAAATTTGTCATTTTGTTTTTGTATATTTAAGGCGTATACTTAAGATGCGTTCAATTTAACCTCGATAGGGGATATAGGAATCAGGAGATTGTAATCCTTTCCGATAGCCAAGCAGCCATTAGAGCATTGAGTGCTTCAGTTATTAGCTCTAAAATGGTCTGGTAATACCTAGGTAAACTTAATAGCCTAGTCAGAAGGAATAAAGTTACCCTTTGGTGGGTGCCAGGGCATATTGGCATTGAAGGGAATAAGATGGCCGACGCCCTGGTGAAGATTGGCGCTGCGACCCCATTTCTAGGGCCGGAACCTTTTTCAGCGACCAGTTCCTCTTGGAAGATCTTATTAGGAAGGTAGAGGAGGCAAAGAGATCTCAACTCTGAAACTTCCTCCCCAGTTTGCGGCCTGGAGAAATTCCTGGTTTGCCTGGGAAATTATAACTAGCGGAGATATCGGTGCCTGCATCGGCTTGAGTAAGAATAGGCTCTGCGTTGTCACGAGTTTCCTCACAGGGCATTGACGACTTAGAGGACACCTGAAGATGCTAGGTTTGGAAAGCGACAGCTCATGCAGACTCTGTGGGGAGTTGAAGGAAACTCCATTATATCTCCTTACAGACTGCGAGGCTGCAACTCTGAGAAGATTCAAGAACCTGGGTAACTACCAGGTGGAGAGGGGATATACCCTCTCTAGAGCCCGTCAGGTTACTAGGATTCCTCAGAGATCTTTAACCTGATGATGTTCTGTAGAAACGGATGCTTCATTTGGGACATCGCTCGGGTGCTGATGGCAAATAGCCTGCGGCAGCCTCAGAGAGCACAGCACAATAGATCGCAAGGTCGCAGTGCATTGGTTCCACCTTCAAAAAAAAAAGAAACAAATAGGCGCGTCAACATTTAAGACTATTGGCGCCCGTAACCTTGTGCGCTGCCATCACCGGAGAGTAAGCAGTAAGTCTATTCTAGGAAGAGAAAATGTAAGGGCAGCTCTGCTGGGACTCGAACCCGGATTTTGCCGGCGCGCTACACTGACCTAACTCTTAAAAAAAATGCATTTATAAGGGTCTTTAAGGGTCACTAATCATTAGAAAAAATTTCAGCTCTTAAAAAAAAAAATAAGAGAAAGTAAAAAAAAAAATCTGGTGTGAAACACTCACACAACTTTCTCTTACTCCTGTTCTCAAAATTATAATTGACAAATTTTATACTTTGTGTACCAAATTTAACGAAATTCGTTGAAAACTGAAAAAACTGTTCAGTAAAAGCGCACTTCCGGTTTACTAAATTTCTTAAAACTCGGAATTTTGGCCATCTATTTATTACTAATTAATTTTGATTGGATGATAGGATTGTATAATCAACTGTGATAGCACTTTAGAGAAAAACGTAACCCCACCCCTCCCCTAAAATGCCCTTAGATGAATTTTACCAAACAAATGTTTTAAATAAAAGTTACACATCTTTGTATGCTACGTTTATATAAGATGTTTCAAGAAAATCGCGAAAAAGTGAAAAAATCATTTAGTAAAGTGATAAAGTAAACGCATTGCCGGTTATCCGATTTTTTTCAAATTCGGAATTTCAACAACATATTTAATTCTAATTAACATTATTTAGATGACAGAATTGTCTAGTAAACTGAAATAGCACTTTAGATGGAAACCTAACGCCACCCCTCCCCCTAAAGTGCCCTTAAAGGCATTTTTCCGGAGAAATGTTTCAAATGAAAGCTGTAGATCTTTGTATGTGTGGCTGATGTACCAAGTTTAAAGAAAATCGTCGGATCCATTTTTGAGAAAATCGCAAAAAAGTACAAAATCCAACTAGTAAAGTGGTACTTCCGGTAGAGCAATTTTGACAGATAACGTACTGCCAAATCCCATGTAGATACCTAAATGGAATATCAAGTTTCAACTTTCTACGGTTTTTCGTTCTTGAGCTATGCTGTTCACATACATACATACATACATATACACGCACCCTCACACACACACACACACACACACACACACCAGAGACACAGACATACACACACACACACACACACCATTTGCTAAAAAACACTTTTTGGGACTCAGGGGACGGTGAATGCTCGAACGTGAATGGATTTCCGGTGAAAACTCGATATTTGACATGACTCGAAAATTTGACACGATTACAATACTTCCTCTTACTAGGAGTAAGAGAAAGTAAAAATTGTTATTTAAATCTGTGAAATTACTTTTTCCTTTAAAAAAAAAGAAAAAAAAAGTGATTTGGTAAATTGGTTCCTAAGATTACGTGTCATTTTCAGAGAAATTCTCATCAGAGTTAATTATGAGAAAACTATGATTACTTCCTGCTTATAATTACACTGAAAATTATTAGCAGTTTTTTTTTTCTTGAATGGATATCTCCTTGCAAAATCCCAATTTTCCTGAATTCATTCATGTACAGAAAATCCATTAATTTGACAACACTTCATTCCCATTTTATCTCGAAGTTCAACCCTTCTAGGCAGTGAAGTGAAAATAGTCTAGATTTCTGCCATAATGCGATATACAATCACATTATAGTGAAGTGTCACTACTATTGGATGAGTCTTTCTCTGTCTAACAATCCCCTTATTTATTTACCTTTTATTATATCATTAAGATTTATTCCAACAAAAATGTAAAAATGTAAAAAAATCATTAATTTCAATAAACAAAAGAAAAAAAGTGCCCCGAAAAACGGTTTTTTTCTTTTTTTGTTAATGGCCTTCGTGCAGTCGAAGCCATAGCCAACTAATGTTTAAAATTTTCAACTAAACAATTTTCCTACTAAATTTTTATTTTAATACTTTTTATAAATTTGACTATATTCTTATAAATTTCTCTATTTGCGGTTGATAATATTAAAACATAATTGAATGGATGCTCGATATAAGGAGTTATTTCGTGGAATAGAGTTCTTCTTTCATTTTTGTATTTTCTGCAGGTCATTAAAATATGTTCCAAAGTCTCTTTTTCATTGCATGTTACACATTTGTCATTATTAAATATCCCAATTCTGTGGAGATACGCTGCACACAAGCCGTGGTTGGTTCTCAAACGGTTTATTATTCGACAAAAGTTCTTCTTTAAATCTTCACCTTTATACCACGGTCTGTCGCTTATCCTGTTATTTATTTTTTGTAAAATTGACCCTTTTTACTTTCAGTGTACTCCTCTTGCATTCTTTGCCATACGTTTTGTTTAATTTTAGGATAAAATTCTCTATATGGAAACTTCATATCAATAGTATCTCCTTCCATAACCGCTTTTTTAGCCAGACAATCCGCAACTTCGTTTCCCTTCACACCATCGTGTCCCTTGACCCATCCCATCTTTACTCCTATATATTTATCTTCTATTTTTCTAATCATTTCTATTATTCTCAAACCAATATAATTATCTTTCTTGTTACTAGCAAAATTTTGTAAGTATAATAGACTACTTTGACTATCTGAAATAATTATTAAATTATTAATGTTCTGCAAGGTGTCTGCATACATAAGGGCTTTATAAATAGCTATTAGCTCTACTAAAAATATGGTACAAAATGAAGGTGACTTGTACATTGCTTTATATTGGTTCTGTGGGTCGTAAAATGCCGCACCACACCCCATGCTGTTTTTTGAACCGTCCGTAAATAAGCAAAAATTATTTTTTATTAACGATTGATTTATTTGAGATTTGGAATAGAAAATGCAAATCTGGTTTATATAACAAGAATAATTGATTTCATATCTTGGTAAGATCCATGAGGAATTCACCAAATTCTGATAGGAATGTGTATCAATAAAACTAATGGTTAAGGGAGGAGATTTTTTCCGCTGCCAGTAGTTTCCGGTTAGGACCTGTAGATTTAATGAACATACTTTTGAATACAATAACCTGTTGTATGCCATTATTCTTAACATGAAACGATCTGTGAGCATTTTTCTACGGCATTCTAGTGTTAATTCACCCGCTTCAGATAATAATGCATCAATAGGAGTCGATTTCAATAAACCTAAACATTGTCTCAAACAACTGTTGTGGATTACATCCAGCTTGCATAATGCAGAAAGCGACGCCTGACCATACAAACTCGAACCGTAATCGAAAATAGCTCTTACCGTAGCTCTATAAAAAAGTAGTGACATCTCTGGGTCCGCTCCCCAATTTAAGTGGCAAACCATTTTTAATATATTTGTATACTTTTCTGATTTTTCTTTAATATTATTAATATGTACAGTCCAAGTTAATTTTCGATCGAAATGCATGCCTAAAAATTTTACCTTTTCCTCGCATTTATAAGTCTTTCCACCCAGAGATATTTCCCTTGGCAAATCTAATTTTCTTTTCCTCGAAAAGGCACAAATGTGTGTCTTTTCTTTAGAAATAATTAGGCCATGATTTAACAGCCAGTCCTGCAAACAATGAAGAGTTTCATCTAATTTTTGAAGGATCCAGGGACCATCTTTATGCGTTGCATATAGACAAATGTCATCCGCATACTGAAGAATTCGCACTCCTTCTGGAATTATATTCTCTATCTCGCTAACGTAGATAGCATGTAGCAATGGACTCAAAATATTTCCTTGGGCCAAACCTGATTGAGTTCTTCTCGGTCCTATGGTCTTAATACCGATTTTATCAAATATATTTCGTACTGAAACGAGATTTATTATATTTTTAGAAAATTTCGCCGGAAGTCCCAAATTAATCATTTTATTATATAGAATATAAGGTTCTACAGAATCATAAGCAGATTTAATGTCCAGGAATACACCAACCGTTGTTTTATTTGAACTAAAGCCTAGTTGAATGTCAGTTGTTAACATAGCTAGACTATCAAGAGTTGACTTTGCGAAAGCCGTACTGGCTTATAGGTAACTTTTTATAATGCTCCAACCACCATTCCAACCTAGCTTTAACCATGCGTTCAAAAGTTTTCATCATACAAGATGAAAGTGATATTGGTCGATATGAAGTATCTTGGTTAGGATCTTTCCCTGGCTTTAATAAGGGTACCACTAAATAATTAAACCATTCACTCGGATAATCCCCACTAATCCATATTTTGTTAAAGATGTTTAAAAGTACTCTAAGGGCGGATTGAGGCATATTTTTTAAGAGTGGATACACAATTTTATCAAGACCAGGAGCTGTATTAGAAGTAGTTTTAATCGACTTTTTAAATTCACACATAGTAAATTCATTTAATAACATATTTTGATTTTGTGGCGATTCTTCTGGAATAAAGTTCGGTACACTATCTGGTGTCAAATTATATAAAAAGGATAATACCCATTCACCTGTTTGGGTAGAAATTTTATTACTTGTTTTGCGATTTTTCAAACGTTTTATTTGTTCCCAAATCGTTTTAATGGATGATGATTTAGATAAGTTATTGCAAAATGCCATCCACGATTGAATTTTAGCTTTTTTAATTACACGTTTGACTAAGGCTGAAGATTTTTTATATTCGATCAGTGTCAGGAGGGAAGGGGCTGATTTATAAGCCAAATAAGATAGCTTTCTTTGTTCTACAGCTTTCTCGCACTCTTTATCCCACCAAGTATGACTAAACTTTTTATTTTTAACTACCTTATATTCCGGTATTGAAGTTTTGCAAGCTGCGTTTAAATAGTCTATAAACTGTTCATAGGTAAGGTTTTCTGAATCTATTTTTGCAAATATTGTATCTAGGTAATCTTGAAATTTGTTCCAATCTGCCAAGCGGACGTTCCATCTCCTACTAGGGGTAATCACACTATTTATTACTTCTATCTGTGACTGAATTACTATAGGAAGATGATTAGAGCCCATCGGATCGTTAACAATAGACCAGGTGAATGCATGAGCTACTTCAGGTGTACACAATGTTAGATCTATAGCTGATTTATGGGTCTGATTGATATTATTAATTAAAGTCGGTGAGCCATCATTTAAGAAAATTGAATTAGAATCTAGTAGTGCATCCACTAACTTTTTCCCTTTACTATCCGTTAAACTACTTCCAAAACAGGCGTGATGGCAATTAAAATCTCCGATAATCATCACTGGGGAGGGTAAAGATAGAAAGAAATTTGACCACTGTAGTTGAGAAATGTTATTTGTAGGGCAATTGTATAAGGATATTATATGTAATGTTTGTGAACCTCCTAGCATAAGTGTCGCGCCTACTGTTAATACTCCAATAATTTTTCTATAATTATTGAATTCTTTATAAACAATATTTTCTTTAATTAGCAATGCAACCCCTGACTTAGCGTCGGAACGATCTTGCCTTATTAAATTGTAGCCTTTAAAGTTATAGTATTTATTTGGATGGAACCAAGTTTCACTTAGCCCCACCACGCTAATATCTTTTGAAGTAATGTACGATTCCAAAGATCCTTTATTTGAAACCGCCGATCTGGCGTTCCACTGTAAAATACTTAAATTTTCTAACATTAAGTTTTATTTAAATTGTACAATTTATCTTTTATTAATTCTTTCAAAGTTATTTTGTCCGAAATTACTATATTGTGTTTGGATACAAATACGTCTATAATATCTATAAATGCTTCGCAGATATCTTCAATTTTAAATCCCACCTTTTCTTGTAAACCAACAAGAGGGCTTTTGTGAGGGTTTGATTGTATCAAACCTCCTTTAACATGTTTTGGTGTCGGTACTGTAAAGAATTCCCTACTAATGGCCCCAAAATTTATACTTTTCGGAGGTGAGAACTGCCTGACCCTCTTTACTGAAGGTGTTTCTATTTTCTCATCGGTAATTTGAGCCTTTGCCGGTAATGGCGGAAAGGACTTATAACAGTTAAGCGAAGGTTTCTCCAAAGCTATAGAATAATTTTTAGAGTCAAAAATACTCTTAGCTTCATTATATGGGACGTTTTGTTTGGCCATAAACAGTTTAATATTTTTTTGCCTCTTATATTCAGGGCATAGATTTTTATCGTTAGCAGAATGAAATTGTTCGCAATGTAAACACTTTAAGGTATTTGGTGATGGACAATCTTTTTTGTCGTGTTCACCTGAACATAAAGGGCATCGCACTTTACCTTTGCATTGATTAGCAACATGATTATATCTGTAACATTTAAAACATTGTGTAACTTTCTGTATATAAGGTTCAACAGGGCAAGTAACTCCGTAAATGTAAACTCGGTCAGGTAAAATTTGACCTTGAAATGTTAACATGACGCTAGTAGTAGGTTTCGTTATATCATTTCCGTTTTCTTTATACTTTCTAATAAATCTTTTTACTGCAATTAAATTACCTTGTCGTTTATGTAATAAAACATTTATTATTTCCTCATCTGTTAAAGATAAATCTACCCCTTTTATTACTCCCTGTCTTTTTAACAAAACAGCAGGTATATATGCCTCAAAATTTTTATTTTTTAAGTATTCTGATTGCACTAAAATATTAGCGCTGGAACCACTACGACACACAATCTTTATTCTGTTATAACCTGCTTTTGAAATTTCCAAAATATCATTTGCAATTGTTGGATGTGACTGGAAAATCATTTTCCCAATTGTCATGGAATGCATTCACCCAGCTACTCCATTTTCCTTTTTACTTTCAACATAAACAAAGAATGGGCCTTTATCCCAAGGTTTAAATATATTATACGTATTACCATCAGACTCAGTTATTGAATTATTCGCTTTTCCCTCAACATGTTTTTCTTTATTACATTCCGGCATATCCACTTCGACACTTATTTTATTGCCCTCTTTTCCTTCATCAGGGGGACCAGGTCCCCCCCTCCGATTCACTCATTTCTCACAACAATAATTTTTTTTTTTCTTCTTTTTTTCTTTATTAAACAACAAACGATTAAAAAGAAAAAAAGAAAAAGAAAACCAAAAATAAGATAAAGAAAAATGAAAAACTTAAATAAAGTGTAAAAAAGAATAATATGAAATTATCTAACTGTTATAACAAATCTAACACAGTAGAGAGATAGATGTTCACTGCTCAAAGGTCAGTACACAACTGGAAAAACGGTTCAGTAAAGTAGAATTTTCCTCATACTTAAAATTTTGGCCACATATTTAATTCTGATTAATATTATATCCGAATAATAGAATAGTAGAATCGAATAATAAATTAAAAATAGCACTTTAGAGGAAAGCATAATACCACGACTTTTGTGAAACGTTCATTAAATGAATTTTCCCAGAAAAATGTTTCAAATAAAAATCCTAGCTCTTCGTATGTATAGTTAGAGTGGATACGTTATAAAAAGAATCGTTGGAACCTTTTTCGAGAGAATCTGAAAATACTGGAAAATCCATTGAGTAGGGTGAGTACTTCCGGTTGACCGAGTTTGAACAAAACACATTCAAACAGACCAATTTCTAAAAATCACTTTTTCGGTTTCAGAAGACCTCAAAACGTGTGTTTTCGATGAAAACTCGATGTTGAAAATTGGACACAAACCATATTTCTTTTACAACAGTCAGTGAAAGTATTAAAAAATGGTTTAAAAATGGAATGTTTTTTTGATATTTTGTAAATTTGATATTTTGTTTTGATATTTGTAAATTTTTAATTCTCTTTGAGATGGTATTATTTTTCTTTATAGGTATTTAATCTTTCCAAAGGGCGCATTATCCCTCATTTGTGAGCACTAGACTCCAGTTAATTGGTGAACTCATTTAGTCCTCTTTATCTTCCAGATTTCACTATTCGTTATGACCTCACTGAAGCACCATTTTCTTTCGACGATAGAAATGAGAGAATTTTCATAACATATCTGTCGAGTAAACCTAATAAGATTTCTTGGAATACGTAAACCCATTCATTCAACCAGCATTCATTAGTAGCCAAAGAGTGTTGACTGAATAATAAATAGAAGGGTAGTTTGTACAAATATAAACCAGGAATGGTTCTTTACGCTCTTATCCTAGTGGATTTATTTCACTACTTCCTTCTCTCGGTTAATCCCAATTCAGTCCCATGGCGGCAAGATAGAGTTCGTAGTAAACGAAGATAGCTCAGGTTTCTCTATCCAAAGTTTTTTTTTTGTTCCTTTTACTTTTTTGAAATGCAAAAACCTCCTTGATTTCTTCTCAATATGACGCCGCGCTTTCAAGTAAACACACAATATCTTTAACGGCGCACTTTGCGTGGCCGGATGAAGGTTTTGAAAAACCTTTAAAATGTTTTGAGTTTTGGCAATCTTCGGTCATAGCGGGTCTGATCCGATGAAGCTATGCCAGTTCTTTTAGATAGGCCCGAAGGAAATCTGGCCGGCAGTTAAAGATATGTGGCCATTAATTTTGCTCTGAAGTGTCACCTTATCAGCTCTCTCATTCACCTACACTCGGCTGGGAATCCGCATAACGATGCTGGATCCGTTTGCAATGGTTTCATTACAGTCTAAGAATCGCACACAAATAGCACTGACCTGCTAGGTTTGGGCACTTTCATGGCCATTACCGAATCTCTGCAATCACATATCAAAGTTGCTGCTGATTCATTTAAGCTGTAGAACCTACAAAATATGTTTCTTCTTCTGTATAATTCCTCAGAATTTTTTGGTAGATTTCTCGGATTGTTTCTTCTACATTCTGACGGTGCTCCAAGCTCGAACAGTTTCAATTCTTTTCAGTTCTCAAGAAAAGTTAGACTTTGGGGGGGAGGGGGAGGAAAGGGAATGTAAGAATATACGGCTGTTAATTTAGAACCTTAAGTTGATGAAGCTAGCGCATTTAGACTTGCATACGAGAATCAAACATGCTCCATGTCTCTTCCAGATTCATGACAGAACCTAATCCTCAAAATTTTAACCGGTACCATTCTAGAGATTCTACGCTTCTGCTCCAAAACTCTTTGTGTGTTATATTCATTATCTTAATTAAGAACCTTTGCTTTCGTGGTTTGGGACAGAGAAAGAACGAGCTAACGTTCATATAAACGCATTTCGAATGCGACTTACTTTGAACTTGGAATGCTAATTGCACATATGTATGGCAGCCTATCTCTTTTATTTGAAACAGTATTTTTTTTTGGATAGCTGGATAATGAGGATATCTAGGGATTTAAAAGTGTGATTAAACCAGTTTTCTAGGGCCTTGAAGAAGGAAGTGTCATAAATTACATCATAGTAACTTTATCTGGATATTTATTCAATTTGACCAACACTCTGAGGGGAAACAACAACTCACAGATTTCAACTGATCATAGTTCGTTCAATTGAAGTGCGATTTCACTGCGATATCATTTTGCAGTTTCCTGCGAGTTTGAAGAAAATTTGTGAATTAGTTTGGGTTTTAGAACTTTTTGGGTACTTTTCCCTTACCGTAGGGTGAGGGTTTCCTCTAAAGTGCTATTTCGGTTTATTATACAATTTTATCATTTAAATAATATTAATTAGAATTAAATATGTTGTCGAAATTCCAAGTTTGAAGAAAATCGGATGAAAGGAAGTGTTGTTTTTATGAAAAGATTTTTCAGTTTTTTGCGATTTTCAGCATTAAAAACATTAGGACGATTTCATTTACTTGGTAATACTAATGCGAGGATGCAAGTAATTATATCTATTTAATTGAAGAAAACTGATGAGAAAAATGCGAAGCTTGTTGGCAAAAGGGTAACCAGTAGAAAAGTCAGTTACAGGAAGAGTTCATGAATCTTGTTAGCATTGTCTACCCCTTCTTCTCATAGGGGAAAATTTGAACGAACAACTAGAAGACATTCCTTCTACACAGAGTCTGAACAGACATTCAAGCAGAACACTTGTTTTTCGCTCCTCAAGATTCATTGGCCACTTTAAGTTATAGCATAAGAGTTATTACAACTAATTTCAGTAAATTGCTGTATGATTGAATAGCATTTAAATATCTTTATAGAATATATTTAATTTAATCTACCAGTGTTTTCTTCTTAATTATTCTTATTATTTCTCTCTCTTAAAACTTACAAACACAAGCCCTTTTACTAAACCGCTCGTGCTACACCAACTACTACTACAAACACATAACAACTCAACACACCAAATACATTTCACTAACTATAAAATTTGTCATTTAAAATTTTATAAAGTTACTGCAGTAAGAGTAAGTTGTGTGAGTGTTTTACACCAGATTTTTTATTTACTATTAAAGAGAAGTGACAACAGAATTGTTCTAAAGGATTAGAGAGCAGGTATTATATAGTGCCATAACTATAACTATGCTGCAGTACGAATTTGTACGATATTAACATGATGTCAGTTATTTATGGATGGTCTCTATATTTCATTTAATTAAATACTCCTATATTCCTAAAGTCATAATGTCAAAAGCATGGCTTTACGATATTTTACGAAGTTATTAACACATCAAAGTATTAAAACTTTCAGAATTTTATGCACAAGTGACTTTCAAAACAAGTTTTATTAGGAGGGGGCTAAAAGGCACTTTTGACAGTCATTTTCAAATTATATTTTGTTTAAAATTATGTTTATTTTCCTAATGTTATTCTGTTTTATTTGTGGTTTTATAAATTATTATTGTACGTTAAGTTTGGATGTATTTCTGAAAACTCATGTGAACTACTCAAAGTTAGACTTGAAG
This sequence comes from Triatoma infestans, assembly GCA_011037195.1. Lineage (NCBI taxonomy): Eukaryota > Metazoa > Arthropoda > Insecta > Hemiptera > Reduviidae > Triatoma > Triatoma infestans. The sequence goes on along the minus strand of JAAEAF010014707.1, from coordinate 17,277 downwards.
TTTTCATGATATACTCGTATGTAAATTAAATACTTTATTTTTTCTTTCAGTTTTTCATGATTTACTCGAAAACGGCTCTAACGTCCTTTTTTAAATTTCGTATGCGATCTAAACACATAAATATCTATCACTTTTATTTGTAACATTTTCCTGGGAAAATTTATTTTTTGGGTGGGGGAGGGGCGCTTCTGTAAGAACAGTAGCGTTATCGCTTTTCTCTTAAGTATATTATATGGTTATACCAACCTACATCATATTAATACACGTTACAAACATTGGTAGGATTCATAGTTTGAAACAAAACCGTTATAATGATTCTCTTTTATACTTGAAATCCTTGTTGGAAAGACAGAAACGTATTACTTTTATTTGAACATAAAAAAAAGTAGATTACCAAGTGTTATTGGATGTCTGTTAGTTAATTTAAAATTACGTACATTTGCACAAGCTTTCATAGTTTTGATATAGTTGTCAAACATCCATATAGGATCGCTCAGGTATACAATTACAATGCCCACTACCGCCACCATTTTTATGGCCAGCACAACTAATCATTGTAAAAAGAAAATTTCTTGATTACATTGTATTAATTAGAGTAGGAGAAATTCGTGTGATTGTTTCACACTAGATTTCCAAAGCCGTATACTAATCCTGTAATTAATTTATAAAGAAAATTATAAAAAGGAATATGAATGGAAAAAAAAAAACAAATAAATTTCTTTAATTATACTGTACTTTTCTTTTTTCAACTGAAAATTTAGACTTAGTATGTTTAACATTTAATTCACCGGAATATTATGTAATTCATTATGGAACCATAACATTGTATAGAAATGGCGCTTCCAGAGTACCTGGAGACATTTTTATTTTGTTACATTAATTTTTTTTAATTTAATATGAAAGAATGTAATGTTGTAATTACTAGGTTTAACAGGTCGCCTAGACCTGAGAAATTATTGTAATCGTGTCAAATTTTCTCTATCGAGTTTTCAGCAGAAATATTCGTTTTGAGGTCCCCTTAGTCCAAAAAAGTGATTTTAGCAAAAAAATATATATGTGTGTATGTATGTATGTATGTGAACAGCATAGCTCAAAAACGAAAAATTGTAGAAAGTTCAAACTTGAATTTTATAACTTGAAATTGATACGCTTAGGTATCACTATGGGATCCGACAGTAGGTTATCTGTCAAAATTTTTCAACCGAAAGTACCACTTTATTGATTTTTTTTTATTTTTTCACTTTTTTTGCTATTTTCTCAACAATGACTTTGACGATTTTCTTTAAACTATTTTTTATATCAACTACACATACAAAGATCTATAATTTTTATTTGAAACATTTCTCTGGGAAAATTCATTTAAGGAAGTGTTTCTCTAAAGTGCTATTTCAGTTTACTATATAATTCTATTATCTAACCAATATTAATTAGAATTAAATGTGTTGTGGAAATTTCGAGTTTAAAAAAAAAATCGGATAACCGAAAGTGCGTTTTTTCTGAAATTTATTTTTCAGTTTTCTGGTATTTTCTCGAAAACGGCTCCAACGATTTTCTTTAAACTATTAATGTGAACTACACTCATAAAGAGCTACTGCTTTTATTTGAAACATTTCTCCTGGTAAAGTCATTTAGGGGCTTTTGGGGGAGAGGTGGTTTTTTTTTTTTTCTAAAGTGCTATCATAGTTGATTATACAATTCTACCATCTAAACAAAATTAATTAGAAATAAATAGACCAAAATTCCAAGTTTCAAGAAAATTAGTAAACCGGAAGTACGCTTTTACTGAACACTTTTTTCAGTTTTCGTGATTTTCTCCATAAAAAAAACCGACGAATTTCATTAAATTTGCTATATTAACTATAAAATTTGTCAATTACAATTTTGAAAAAAACTGGAGTTAAGAGAAAGTTGTGTGAGTGTATCACAACAGATTTTTAATAATATAAGAAAGAAAAAAAAGTGGAACGTGATCGGAAGGAAGTAGCTGTAAAATGTTGTCCAATTTCTAATAATAACTTCGATATACGAATTTCAAACAATATCGCAATGAAAATTTCTATAATTTTATATGGTTTAGGGGCAAATTAGAATCCCCATTTACCCAAGCTATTCAGAAAAATCTAACGACTCAGCTTTTCGACTCAGACAAAACTGCCAAAAAAATACATTCTTCCTGATAAGTGTTTTGTGTATAAGATATTAAAACTTTATGTGTATACTAATTATGAGGTTAAATGAAAACTGATGGCGGCTGTTTACAAGGAAATTGTGGAAAATTGGAAAAAGCTTTCTATAAAAGTAATTTCCGGTCCACGAATTTTAACAGAAACGTTCGAATTTCATTACAAATCATAAACACACATTCTTAGAGCGTGAGTGAGAGAGAGGAAATGAAAGAGTGTGAGAGAAAATATATATTATATAATATAGTATGTATTGAATATCTTAATAATTCAGGCTGTTGCAATTTCCCATCTAAGAACGAAAAAAAAAAAAGCAAAAAGAAATAATTACTTCCTTTTAAAACATTAAGAATTAAAAAAAACACGTGTTATCAAAATTGTAGAAAAATTAATTAACACAAATCAACAATACACTATGATACTACTTTTAAACTATCACATCTTTGCGGGTGTACCTTCCAAAAATACAGCAAAATCTGACTTTGTAATATTATTACACAACATTAATATAAGTCACATATCATTCAGGAAATAAATAATATAAATAAGAATTAATAAAATAATAATACTTACATCAGTTAGATATATCCAAACTCGTACAACATATGATGGCAGATTTAAAAATATGAATACAGTAGAGACAACTAATAACATTTCCGTGACTTTGGTCTGCGACGATGAAGTTCTGGTCCTAGTGTTGGCTATATTACTAGTACCGGCCGACATACCGCCAATATTTGTGGCATTATTTATTGACGCCATATTCCTACCAAACTGGCCAGAAGATTTAGTCATTGTTCGCCGTACTCTGGCCACTCGACAAACAGTTCTTGATATTAATGTATTTAATACTACTATAGTTAAAAATGGCACAATTAATGTTACTACTAAATCTATATTATTAAAGATTTCTCCAACATCTTCCAATTCTCTTGATAGAACGCAAATCAATTCAGTTCTATTCCTGTAAAAAAAAAATAACAAAAAATTACAATATTTCGTTAATTACTTGAAATGAAATAGAAATCTTATAAATGAAAGGAAGAATATAAATATGGTTTAATAAAATAGATATCCCTTTTATGGTTACCGTTCAACATATTGTGACAAAAAAGTGCACTAGAAGCTGAAAATTTTTATAACTCTGATACCAGTATTTATGTAACTTTCTATATAAATTTATTGGTGATTTATCCTGGTTTATTATTGAAAAGGGAAGAAATATCGTTCATGGATTTTGCGTTTTCCTTCGATTTTTTCAATTGCATTACGGTTATATTTCTTAATTTTGAATAGAAATCTAATATGTATTATAAGATAAGATGCAATATAGTATAGAGCCATAAAATTATATTTATATACTTTTATTTATAGCTGTTCTTGGTATTTGAAATTGTCTATAGTTCTATAGAATAGGGAACGGTTTTATTACTTCTTAGAGGTATGATATTTGCACACTTTTACTTTCTTTTCCTGCTGAGAAGGATATATTATGATCTTGTCAAATGTTAGGACACGAGGTTTCACCAATCACACGTTTAAATTGTCTCCTTAATATAAAAGAAATGATTTTCTGATTCACTCACATGATTTCTTTAAAATTCACTAATTCAGATTTTTTTTTTTTCAAAACTGGATAAAGGATGTAATAGAATCCGAAGAGAGGGATCGAAAGCAGAAAGAGAGACACAAAATGGAGAATCTCTTTCTATTTAGGCCAGACTAGAGTGGAAGACTCTGTATATATACAGCTGCGCTAGCCCTACAAGACAGTATTACAACAGTCTCTAGAGCAGTTTATACAGCAGTTACAACGCGTCAGCAACCAACTACTTCCGTTTTCTTTAATCAGTCTAAATCTCTAATTTCTATTTTCGTGTATAATCCTGGCAGTTTAGTGTCTCTATTATTATTTATTATACACTGTTTAGCATTCAATCTAGTTTATTTCTTTAAAAACCCTTCCTCACTAATTTCTCTCCTTCTGAAACCTATTATACAGGACTTATTAGAGGGAAACTTTTGATTCGGAAATTTATTGAAACTTAAGTTGAAGGTACCCCTGCAAAAGGTACGGGTGATAGGTTCGGAACTCTTATGCAGACTATGCGAGGAGGAGGAGGAGGAGACAGCCTAATACCTGGTTATTTGATTGCGTGGTAATGGTTAAATTGCGATACGAAAGCATTGGTACTTAACGTGCTGAGGAGATAATAACACAAAAAGATCTAAATAATGTAAGTCCTGAAACTCCTTAGAAAAGGAGGGTTCACGTACTACACCATCAACGATGGCACAATAAGTCTATGGTGGCCTGCGGGTCTGGGATATTGCCCATCCGAGTTGTTAATCTAATCCAATTAAATTGAATTAATGTATAAATAGAAAAAACAAAAAAGTTATTGCGACCCTGTAATAATGTGACAATTATTAAATCGAAATTAATGATGAAGTTATACTGTTAATTTCAAGTGATAAAAAGTAACCATTTTCTCATTAGTAATGTAATTTTATTCAACTCTAACTAGTCCGACATCACGCGTCAATAAGCGAACACAAGAATGTATTGCATAATAAATTAATGTTTTATCAAAGTCGGAATTATTGATTTGATTTAATTCTCAGTAGTTGCATATTTTTTTTCTTTACTTGTTTTATATTTATACTTATATATGAACAATTTTAATGCAGAAAAAAATTAATATTCCATACGTAAGTAAAATATTTTCAGTTGTCCGAGTATATAAAAAAGCACCTAACCGCACTCGCATATAAAAAAGCATGATTTTAATCACTGTTTGATAAATAACTATACCTCCACATTCCAAATACCAATCTATAACTATAATAGTCCCTTTCTATTACAAAATTCCCAATGAGATAAATAATCTAGCATTTGAGCTAATTTAAATTTAAATGAGATGAGAAGAGATGCTTTGTTGCATAGATACTGTTTATTAAGTACACTTAAACAAATTCATGAATACATATAAGACACAATATAAGGGCCACTTTTGAAATAACTCTTAAACGAAGAAAGATATCAAAAAAGTGAACATATCGTATGTTGAAGTATTTGCGCTCTGGTTTATGATGGTGTTAATGTTATTTGATTTTATGCCGCCTTACATCTGAAATCGGTGATTGAAAGTTGCGATTTCCTTTTGATCCCCACTTTTTACTACTGTATTGAAAAATACTAAACAAATGAAGAATAATGCGTTAATTTCAATTCAATATTTCAAACCGTTGCCGAGATATTCAGTCATAAAGATTAAGTTTTCGTCGTTTTTTTCCTATTTCTTTGTTTCATAAACTAAAATTAAAAGCGGATTTTCTTAATTATTTCTAATAAATAAGAGAGTTCAAATGCTGACAACACTTAAGTCTTCTCCAAGTTTAATCACTTTTTTTAAAAATTAATTTTTAAAAATTTACATCACTTTTTCGAAACTGCTATGTTTTCTTTGATTTGAGCTTGAAACTTTGTTTGTATGGTCCAATTATGAGGGTCTAATAAGTATTTATATTTTCTAGTTAATTCAATTATTTATAAAATATGTAGACCCTCAGTTGAATCTATCGTTCTATATAAAATGGCCTAGAAAGCATTATTATAGATTGACAAAGAGAAGACATAGTTGCCAACAATATGTGTGGCAGGATATTTGGTTGGTCGGAAGCAGAGTAAAATGAGATACATATTACTAAGACATAGCTTTGTGGTGCACTATAATTAAATACTAAATACTTGGAAATTTCAAAGATTGAGAAAGAGAGTAGATTGAGAGAAGATATATTGTAACTTAGAGAGAAATGGCGAAGATATATATATCGGCGGTACTATAGAAGACTGTTTGTATGTAGATTGAATCGTAATGATGTGATGATTTATTATTCACAGGTTCTTATCATTACCACAAGACAGCACCACGAATGCTGCAATAGTGCATCTGATATGTCTTTACTTCTTCCACCGTACGCCTAGCTGTCAGGCTGGGGAACAAACTTCGTCCACTGTTTCTCCTAAATATTTCCTATATAGATGAGTCTCTAACAGAATTGATTTCAATAGTTTTCGATGTTCTAAATATACTCTCGCATCAATTCGATATATAATTGGATTGATGAAGGAGAGAAATGGTTTGGTTTGAATGAACACACAAAGTACGGCTAACACTGTATAATGTAAAAAGTGACACTGACACTGCCTGGACTTTACACCTAAAATGGTAGAGTATGGTAGAGTGGTAAAGGTTTAAGGTAAATGACACGTTGTGACTGACGAGTGAACTCAGTTGTATGAACTCTGTTGTTTATCTATCTCCGTCGCTGTATTTATGTAGTTTCTCCCACTCTAATCTGAGAGAGTGGCCCTGTCATTTTTGCCTCTCCTTCTCCCTCTCTTTGGATCCTATTACGGATGGCGAAGTCAATTATGCCATCTCTCTGAAATTCACTATTTCCATTCTCCAAGTCTCCACTCTTCCTCAATTTATATTAAGTCCGTGTAAAATTTAATTATAATTCACTACAAAAGTAGTGTCTTAATTATATTTATCTCCTTATCCGACAAACCAAATATCCCGCTGCACAAAACATCAGCCTCTCTATAATTTCTTTGGCAAAATTACACTAATTTAATCTTCTGTTTCACTTCTTTTTTTATTAACATGTGACTGCTCTTCTTGTAATAAAGAAGTTCAAAGCACCAGACTAATAAATTCCAAAGTTCTGCTTAGCATTATATTAAGTTTATAAGTTGAACATTCTTGTATATAAAAAAAACAAAAAGATTAGAAGTTCTTAAATAAATTAAACCAGTTTTTCTCGCTATATATGAAAGTTTTTAAAAAAATAATTTTCTAAGATTTAACACCTGTATTGTATTTCCTTTCATTTTTAATTTTCTTTACTGGTTTTTGTTTAAATATTAATTTAAACTTATTACAATTAGATAAGATTATTACAATCATTTGCATTAATTTATTATTATTCAATTTAAAATATTTTATCGCTTGGAGGTAAATTTTCATGGTTTATCGTTAGCGCAATTAAAGGAAAATTGTTGCTAACAATGATTTGATTTGGCGTGGGATTTATTAACAAGATAAATTAAACAAAATTATTATAATTAATGAATAAGATAAATATTTTCAAAGTTCAGTTTCTGTTTCTTATTATATAAATTTCATTTCTTGTAATATAAAAGTATAATATTTAGTTCGTCAAAAAAATTTTGATTTATGGAAGATTCTCTGTGATGTGGAAGTGTTCCCACCTTTTATTTTCCTAAAATATAAGTTAAAGTTGCCATGTCTTGAAGATTTTCTAATATTTCTAATTTTTATGCCTTGATAAAGACAAAATATTTGTCGAAAAGTTGGCAAAAATATAAGATTTTTTATTTTTAAAAAAGACCGAATCTCACTAATCTATCCATAGTTTTGATTTATACAGAGAAACGTTGTGCTAATTTTCTACTTCTCTCATAAAAATAAAGGTTTTAAAAGCGGTACCTTATTTATACGCATACATTTAGGGTCACAATATATAGTGCTTTTTGCTTATTTAACATAGAATACGGTTTTATTGAGAGACACCTATTTGGTAAAAAGCAAACATTAAACCGAACATTAAAAAGGAAAAGTTTTTCACAACGAAAAAGCGAACGAACGTTTTCTCATAGCATGGTAGTTGTGGGTGGGGAAATTCTAGAGATGTTGGGGAATGTTGAGAAATGTAAAAACGTGTTCCACACATGTTGCAAAACTGTCATATGACAGATACAGTTTCAAATTTTTTTTTTTTTTTATCGGAACCTTTAACACTTTTTTGATGCCGGTTTTTTATGGAGCGGACACAGTTTTGCTGCTGCCCTTTTATTTAGGGATGATATGGAGGGCTGGTAATATGGATTATTAAAATTGGACCTACAAAAATCTTCAAATTCCTTCGAAACAAATTTAGCCCCCTAATCTAAAACCATTACTTTGGATATACCTTATCTGGAGATGTAGCCCCGGTTGTAGCCCTACTCTTATAAAAAAAACCTGTAACGAATGTATCTGCTAAACAATTTTGCAGGAATGCCCCAAACTTATCTTGATTAATTTTCGCAAACTAGTCTGCGATTTTTTCCCCTTACAAAATACAATACTATCTTTGAAAGAGCTATTTTTTGTGTGTGACATATATATAATTTAAATAATTTGCTATACAGGAAAATATGTGTTAATTTATCTGCCACTAAATTAATAATTATGATATTTGGTTACTATATCACACTTCCCAGCCAACCATTAGTTCTTAAAATAATAAAGAAATGAGACATTCGAACTACATTGTCATCCATCATTCAATTTTTTTTACACTATTAACCGATAGAACGCTATACCGAACCGGTGTTTATTTGGTACAGACTTCTTATAAATGTATTTTCTTAAATTTATAGTTCCTTAACTTAAAATTAATCATATAGAAAAATATAGTTTTTACCTAGTACACGAATACTTTTTACTTTCTCCTACTCCTAGTTAAAGAGGGAGTATTGTAATCGATATTAAGTTTTCACCGGAAATATCCGTTTTGAGGTCCCCTGAGTCCAAAAAAGTGGTTTTTAGCAAATGATCTGTGTGTGTGTGTGTCTACGTATATGAATGGCATAGCTCAAAAACAAAAAATCGTAGAAAGTTCAAAGTTGATATTCCGTTTAGTTATCACCATGGGATCCAGCAGTGGGTCATCTGTCAAAATTCCTCAACCAGCAGAAGTATCACTTTACAAGTTTTTTTTTTTTACGTTTTTGCGATTTTCTCAAAAATGGCTCCAACGATTTTCTTCAAGCTTGGTATATCAACTACACATACTAACAATTACAACTTTTATTTGAAACATTTCTCCGGAAAAATTCATTAAAGGGCACGTTGACGGGAGGGGTGGGTTTATGTTTCATCTAAAGTGCTATTTCAGTTTATTAAACAATTCTATCATATAAATAATGTTAATTAGAATTGAATATGTTGTTGAAATTCCGAGTTTCAAAAAATCGGATCACCGGAAGTGCGTTTTCATTACCACTTTACTAAATGATTTTTTTTCACTTTTCCGCGATTTTCTCAAAAATGTCTTTTGACGATTTTCTTGAAACTTCGAATATAAACTAAGTATACAAAGATCTACAACTTTTATTTATGACATTTCTCTGGGAAAATTCATTTAAGGGTACTTTTGGAGGATGGGTGGGGTTATGTTTTTCTCTAAAGTGCTATCATACTTGATTATACAATTCTATCATCCAAACAAAATTAATTAGAAATAAATAGATTGCCAAAATTCCGAGTTTCAAGAAAATTAGTAAACCGGAAGTGCGGTTTTACTGGACAGTTTTTTCAGTTTTCGACGGATTTCATTAAATTTGGTACACACACTATAAAATTTGTCCATTATAATTTTGAGAACTGGAGTAAGAGAAAGTTGTGTGACTGTTTCACACCAGATTTTTTTAAATTTGAATTCATACTATATACTTTTTGGCATAATAACATGTCAAAAAATAAATAATAATATACAAAATTTTTAAATAATTATTTGAAACTTTCTATTAGCCTTATTACTTTATAAAGTCAGAGATAAAAATATGTATTAAATGCTTTTAATAGAACAATTGGTTTTTAGCATTTCATGGCTGTCTGTACAAACTAATATGGCGGCCATTATTAACTTTCAAACCGAATTTTGTTACTGTATTTTTATTAGATTTTTAAGATTTATAATTATAAAACATGAAATTTATGGGATGTGTATTTTTTTTTAAGTGAATATACATTAGTGTTTCATTTTATAAAAAAAAATTGCATTGTTTTCCAAGACCGGATAAATATGAATATGAAAAAGATGAGTACGTATGTTGTCTTATTTCTCAGGACGGTTGTCTTGTCTTTTACTCCTCACCGATCTTTTTATAATTTAATTTTTATTTCTGCCAGTTGAGACAAAAATTTAAAAACCCGTTTTTCATCAATATAGTTTAAAAAAAAAAAAATCACCCGTAATCTTGTTTATTAAAGTCTGATTGTTTTTTTTATTAACTGTTTGTTATGTTTAAAGAGAAATCGCCAATCTTACAGGCAATAAACGTTTATTGTAGTAACTTTTACATTGCTGTTGTTATTGTCTTTGTTGTTACCATAGAGAATGGACTTACTGTGATGTTATTAGGATAGTGGCCAGTTTGTTAGGAAACAAGCCAATTCAGGTGTGGTGCATCTTACATAAAACTATCCCGTAAAAACATCTTCTCATCTGACATAACACTAGTATTGGCCAGTTTTATACAGCCAACACAATTTTAGTGACAGTTTTATATAAACAAAGTTATTCTTCAGCATTATAGCTTACTACTTTCAGATCATCTTTTTATTATGTTGCAATATATCAAGAATTAGAACTATTATTAGTGCTTTGATTCACATCAGATTTATTAGATATGTTCGCAATTTTTCTTTATCATTTTTTTAAACAAACAAAAACGAAACTAAATGATTGGGTGATTAGTAAAAAAAGTTACAAATCTTTTCTTCTTTCCACTCATACAACAGTCATGGCAATATAACGAATGAGTCTCAGAGATATTTTCCGTGAGAGCCTGCTTCTTTTTGTGTTCATCGAACGGTTTCGGGCGTTCGCCTATCATCAGGATGCGTTTGTCAAACAGTGTGATAACATAGATTAGAACAGTGTGATAACTAGGGAACGGATTCGTATGTATTTACATATTTTTTTCTAGGCAATTTACAGACGTTTTTCAACTAGAAGTATTCATACTGACACTTTTTAAGCCGTTTGAGTCTACTTTTATTTTACATATTTCCACATATTTGGATGTTATCGCATATTTATACATATTTGATCAAAATAAATAAATATTTCTACATATTTAATCAAAATATGTACATATTTTTTCATATTTTTCATTTTGGGCATATTTTCATAATTGGGAGGTGGTTGACAGGAACTGTGAACCACAGACTGTAGGGCTGTGAATCACAGTGGGTACAATGGTTATTGTAATTTACACAGAATGCTGCTAAACAGTGACGGGCACTTGTTAGTTCTTTGAAGTTGTCTGACGTTGTCTGTTCTTTCAGCTCGTTCGTTGAAGTGTCCAATTCATTTCGTTCGGTCACTTAGTGTATTCTTTTTTGGGTGAAATGCCACGAACATCGGCCTCAAACAGACAACTGGTTGCTAAATATCTTCGCGAGTTTCCAGCAGAACTTTTTCGAAGTGATGGAGACATTTTGTACTGCACAGCTTGTGACAAGCGCGTTTCTTGCTCTCAACGTTCCCAAGTCACCCAACATATTGCCACCGGATCGCACATAGAGAATAAAAACAGAAAGAAAGAGAGGACGTCCTATCAAGCCTTCCTTACATCTCCATCATCAAGTAAGTCTACTCTGAGTACAGATCTGTGTCGGGCTTTGGTTAGAGCAGATATCCCTTTCCACAAACTTAAAAATCCTCATTTCAAAGGATTCTTAGAGACCTATATTGGGAAAAAAATGCCTGACGAGAGCACTCTGCGGAAAAACTACCTGGAAGATATCTATAAAGATACACTAACCAAAATTCGAGAACATATCAAAGATGGACCGATTTGGGTGTCAATTGATGAAACCACTGACGTTGAGGGCATGTATATTGCCAATGCAGTTATTGGAAAACTTGACAATGATGCTGATGTGGATTCAAAGCCATTCCTTTTGAACTGTGAGGTTTTCGAAAAATGCAATCATTCCACCATTTCACGATTCTTCGATGCCTCAATGCATATCCTATGGCCCAGTGGAGTTTTGAACGAAAAAGTTCTTTTGTTTCTCTCTGATGCTGCCCCCAACATGGTCAAGGCTGGGCAATCTATTCAGGTATTTTATCCTAAGATAATTCATGTGACGTGTATTGCTCATGCCTTGCATCGAGTAGCAGAAACTGTCCGATCTTTGTTCAGTGACGTAGATTCCTTAATCTCCTCGGTTAAAAAAGTGTTCTTAAAAGCACCAAGTCGCATTAAAATGCTAAAAGATCTCTATCCAGACTTGTGCCTTCCACCAGAACCAATATTGACAAGATGGGGAAGCAGCTCAGTATTAATATGAAAACTACAATAAAATCAAGAATGTCCTTTCACATCTCGAAGACGAAGCAGTAGCGATAAATACAGCCAAGTCTTTATTCGAGAAACCTAATTTAAGGAACGACCTTGCATTCATTTCTGACAATTGCGTATTTCTTGCACAAGCCATTACCCAACTTGAGTCCCAAAATGTTCGACTGACAGAAAACGTGTCCAACGTTAAAAAAGTCATCGAAAAGGTGGAAGGAATACCTGGGAGTAAGGGAGATCTGATCAGATCAAAACTGGTAGAAGTACTGAGCAAGAACAAAGGGTGGGAGACCATCTGCCAGATTTCTGATATTATCAGTGGAACAGAAGTCACCTCAGAACATCGTGTACCCTTTACAACCAACGAGATAACTTCTTTCAGCAAGGCACCTATAACATCTGTAGATGTTGAACGATCTTTTAGTCGTTACAAGTCCATCTTACGCCCAGATCGTCGTCACTTTACGTTCCAACATTTGAAATTTCATGTGGTTGCAAACAATTTCGAAGAGTGAAGTTTTCAAAATTGAAAATTTAACACATCTTTTTATAAATAGTAAAAATGTTCTTTGTTGTATAAATCATTATAACTTGTAAAAACAAATTATTTTGTTCCTAATAAATTATTATAAATTGTAAAAATGTTCTTTTCTTGTATAAATAATTATAACTTGCCCAAAAAAAAAAAAATTCCATTTTCATAAAAAAAAATGTCCATTTTACTTAAATATTCCAGAAAATATTTTAAGAAAATCACATATTTTCCACATAATTGACGAAAATAAATGCATATTTTAATTAAATATTTGGCATTTTTAAATACATAAAAATCCGTTCCTTAGTAATAACATTACATGTTATTAGAATGTTGACAAAACATGCTGATGATGGGCGAACGCCGAAACCGATCGATGACTACAAAAAGAAGCAGGCTACCATGCAACATATCTCTGATGCTAGTTGTTATGTGTTTTTTTTTTTTTTATATATTGGCTGTTTTATTTTACTTTATTCATAGTATTTATGTATTTTATAATAAAAAATTGAATCCATTGACAGCCTTAAATTTTTTATTTAAATGTTATTGATTAACATTTAGTTGTTTCCTTTACGTTTCAGCATTTCTCATGCCATTATCAAAAGGTTTTTTAATAAAGCAGTACATTATGTCTTATACAATGAAAAATTGTATCACTGTTTGTTGTATGCTTTAGTTGTTAAATATATATATGCAAGTTTGTTATCAGAGTTTTATTTTTTCATTACTATGCTGTTTTTATTTTTTCTATTATAGTTTAATTTATTTTGAAATGAATATAAACTGTGTATGGATAGTTGAGGAAGTATTTGTACCTCGTTGTTTAAATGGTGCACAATGTGAGTTTGTACTGGTTTTTGAATTTTATATGCTGGTTATTTTAAATAAATTAGACCTGCTTTTACTATTATTATTTTTGGATGTTGGTTGAGTTAGACCCTAGCTATTCCGCAGTTCAGTGGGTAACCCACATAATGTATTGTTTTATTAAAAAACCTTTTGATAATAGCATGTGAAATGTCGAAACGTAAAGGAAATAACTAAATGTTAATTAATAACATTTAAATAAAAAATTTAAGACTGTCAATGGGTTCAAGTTTTTATTATAAAACACATAAATATTATAAATAAAAGTATCTCTGATGCTTTCCAACTCTGCGGAACCAACCACAACATCTATCGTAATAAATATATTTGTTAGGATTGAGTATTTGAAAAATTTTGTGCAGAAAATAAAGCAAGACAACATTTTCTTTTGTCGTCTAAGCAATGTTATTATATTTTGTTATGAGGTGTAATATTATTTTCTTTATATCTTTGACGAAAAAGTTTGAAATATATAAAGTTCTGAATCGTTTTATATTAAGTTAAATTTTGTTAAGTTGAAATTTTGTAATAAAATTAATATTGGCGTATAATAATTAGATGTCATTTCTATAATATAATACCGTTTAATATTAACTATGTATTATTTCCGTTATAATATCTTTACAGAAAAGCTTGAAATATATTAAGTTCTGATCGTTTTATAACAAATAAGTTGAAGTTTTGTAAGAAATTAATATCAAGTATAATTAAATGTCTATTTACTTGTATAATATTTAATTGCTAATTAAACTATTATTTAAATATTTATTACTCCATCATATGAAATTCAAAAGTGTAATTACAAATGAAATTAATTAAAGTTTTATTTTGTATATTCCTAGATCAGAAGGTACTCTTTTTACAAAAAAATCAATACCACTCCTTTCATAAAAATCTATAAATGATGAAGAATATGTTAGTAAAAAGGTGCAAATATTAAATATTCATTTACAAGAATATTAAGTTTACTGGGCATCTTATTAAGTTCCAAAACATTTTTCACCTGTTTTCCTCGTTGGCTTTCTCTTTCTAAGAATTACTTACTATACTCTTTCCACTTTTATGATGTTGATTCATTTCTTGGAATACTATTTGAGTTAGAAGAAAAGAAGCGTTTTTTAAAAAAAAAAAAAATCTGGTGTGAAACACATCACACAACTTTCTCTTACTCCAGTTCTCAAAAGATAATTGACAAATTTTATAGTTTGTGTACCAAATTTAATGAAATTCGTCGAAAACTGAAAAAAACTGTTCAGTAAAAGCGCACTTCCGGTTTACTAATTTTCTTGAAACTCGGAATTTCAGCCATCTATTTATTTCTAACTAATTATGTTTGGATGATAGAATTGTATAATCAACTAGGATAGCACTTTAGATGAAAATCTAACCCACCCCTCCCCTAAAAGTGCCCTTAAAAGATTTTCCCAGAGAAATGTTTTAGATAAAAGTTGTAGATCTTTGCATGTTTAGTTTATATACGAAGTTTCATAAAAATCGTCGGAGCCATTTTTGAGAAAATTTTGAAAAAGTGAATAAATCATTTAGTAAAGTGGGAAAGTAAACGCACTTCCGGTTATCCGATTTTTTTCAAACTCGGAATTTCAACAACATATTTAATTCTAATTAACATTATTTAGATGGCAGAATTGTCTAATAAACTGAAATAGCACTTTAGATGAAAACCTAACCCCACCCCTCCCCCAAAAGTGCCCTTCAGAGCATTTTCCCGGAGAAATGTTTCAAAAAAAAGTTGTAGCTCTTTGTATGTGTGGTTGATGTTTCGAGTTTAAAGAAAATCGTCGGAGCCATTTTTGAGAAAATCGCAAAAAAGTAAAAAATCTAACTAGTAAAGTGGTACTTCGGTTGAGGATTTTGACAGATAACGGGTCAGATCCCACGGTGATGCCTAAATGGAATCATCAAGTTTTTAAACTTTCTACGGTTTTTCGTTTTTGAAAGCTATGCTGTTCACCTACATACATACATACACACACACACACGGACCCAACACACACACACCCACCACACAGACCATTTGCTAAAAAACCACTTTTTTGGAATCAGGGGACTCAAAACGGATATTTCCGGTGAAAACCGATACATCGAAAATTTGGACACGATTACAATACTTCCTCTTACTAGGAGTAAGAGAAAGTAAAAAAGACTTATCCTAGGTATTTTGCTTCTCTTTAAATATTATATAGGCCGAATAAGATATTTTGAAGTGACTTTTGTTTAGCTAAGACAAAAATAATTTTTTTTTTTTTTAAACAATTGAAAAAAATTGATGATTAATATTAAATGTAGCGATGCGATAACATTATTACAAAATAAGTTCCAGATTTATCTACATTATATTGGATTATTTGATTTTCTAAATGAACAATCCATATAATGTTTGATATATGTGATGTAGGTATTTGTTATTTAATATGACGTACAATTTTATGTTTCATTTCTATTATTAATAACTTTTTATCTTGTTCACTTAGATTTAGCAAAATAGAAATTTGTTTTTTTTTTTTTTCCCAAAAGAGCTTTAAACCATCGCTATCGTTTTAAAAAATTTTTCATTCAATAAAATATTCGTTGAATGGAGGAGCTTAAAAAATTTTTGAATCAATTTTTTTGTGATATATTTTTAATTTGATTCTTCGTTCAGATTTATTTTATTCAAACATTTTTTGCAATTCAATTCGAACACCACAGCCAATTCTACTTCTCTTTCACTTATTTCACGATGTATTTAATAAAAAATAATTAATATTCAAATAATGTAATAACGGTATATCAAAAGTCTGTGCGTTTTTACTTTCATTTAGTTGAATGAACTATTTATATAAACATAACCTTGGACATATACTGCACTTTGGTTTACTTAATACTGATTACTTGACATTCACTTTTCAGTATGTAACAATATTTAGTCGAGTTTTGACCGTTTGAGTTGATTTAAAAAATTATGAAATGAATGAATTAACATTAAAATGAGTAATAAATATTCGGGCGATATTGATGCATTATTTTTTTAAACATTGCTTTACAGCAATAGCTGCACCTCGAGAAATTTGTATAGTTGTTGCTGGGTGGCGGAGGGGGGGCAATACTGCATAGTATTTATTTAAAAAAATTCAGAAAAAGAGGTATAAGGTTAGAAGCAAGCTCAGTGCGTCCTACACCCAACAGCTTAAGAGAAGATGTAGAAGATGATCGTCAAACAATCATTAGAAAACTTGCAGACAGGTTAGGAGTGTCTCACTCTAACATAAAAATAGCCACTTGCATGACATTAAAAAGGTACCAAAAAGCTATAGGACTATCCCCCACGAATTGTTATCTCAGCAAAACGTACTTAGGGTAAATGTGTAAAATTCTTGTTAAAAATCCAAGTAATTTGCTATTTATACAACGAATCGTCACTTGCGGTGAAAAGTGGGTGGGTATACTTTAACAACCAGCACAAAAACATTGGGTTGTGCCTGGCCAGTCTGCCTGCCCTTTCTGTGCCTAGAAGAGAAAGG